>BLKR01006968.1:0-46488 GCA_011170035.1 Teleogryllus occipitalis | reverse complement strand
CGGGACGGGACGGGACGGGACGGGACGGGACGGGACGGGACGGGACGGGACGGGACGGGACGGGACGGGACGGGACGGGACGGGACGAATCTTGGCTGGTTTGAGAGGTACAGCACGAGACCGAATGGGGCAAGGAGGGCAATTCGAGTCGCAGTGGAGTAAAAGAACAGCACGGCGGGGATGAAAATAAAACTACTTCCATCTTCCATTGAAAATAGAATTGATCCCTTTTCCTCTCTATAATATTATTGTGATAAATAAATACAGCGGCAAAGCCAGGATAAATAAATAGTACAGCTAGTAAGCCGCTTTTTGTTTAAGTGACATTAAGCTGGGGAGTTTGAAGTCTAAAAATTCGCTTCTCTTTCCATGTATTAAAACTGAAGTGATACGACAATATTCCAGTGTATAAGAATGTAAGTAAAAATCAACTATTTTTTTCTTGCCAAATAAAGTCTCGCCAATTTTTTTTTATTTTTATTTTTTTATTGCTATTTTCACATTTAATTTAACCTATCCCCTCCAGAATATGCTCAGGAAAGATGATGGTTTTGTATAATTTTATGAAACCATCGAGACAAAATATTCCAGGCATGATAAAGCTAGGAATAGATAGAACACCCTCAGACCCCAATCAAATAGATTTAAGACGAATAAATAGAAGTTGCAGATTATGGAATGAAGGAAATACAGGGACACTTGCAATCCGCAACACACATTACGCTACATTATTCACTAGTAATGTGCATAACGTGTAAACGAGGCTTGCTAGACCTTTCAAATCGAGGTTTTATATCTCGACGGAAACACGAGTGTGTTTGTTACGCCATAATTTAGAAATTAATACGTTTTTGAAAGTTCTATTGAATTTTTGGAGTGTCCCCCACTCGGTATCACGAACTGGCAGAACCTTTCGAAGTTGAGTTCCAGTGTGAAGTTTTATCGTACTGCTTTTTCATACAGTTTGAGTATTCAAGTATTTCTCCATTAAAACAATTATTTACAAATTTTGCATATGTCCATCTAGTATTAATTATTTCCGAATGATCTACTTGTGCAGACCTAAACAGATAAAATAAATTACAATGTACGAAAATGCATTGAGCAGGAATTATAATTCTTTGAAATCAATGTTTGTTGTATTGTATTTTTGCTTCGGAACATTGAGGAACAAAAATGTTGTGAAGGAACGGACTAGCCTCCTCAGTCATGTTAATTCCCATACAAATTTTTATTCCGATGATAAGAGAACGTCCACACTTTTATTTGCTTTTACTTTCTCGCCTGAGGCTTACGCAGTATAGAAAGTATTGTAATGATGCAGGAAAAAACTGAATTTTCATCAGAATTCCGAGCCCAATAACGAAAACTTGGATAAATCTTCATCCAAGCGTAATAAATTACTTCCTAAAACAAGTTCTGTAATCAGAACCCACGTTCGGTGGGTCTTAGGTACCTCAAAATCGATTGACGGCGAAACGTCTGTCCGTCATTTCGTTTATCTGTCTGTGAACGATTTTTTTAAAATTATTTCATTACTTTGATCAGGATACATGGTTAAGTTTTACAGTACAAACTTTTTCACATTTTTTTGATGCTTATGATCTATTTTTAAAAAACTTAACTATTATTCCTTTACAACTATTTCTTAGGGAGATGAAACCCACTGAGCACCTCACAAAGAATCATCCAAATTTGCAAATTGAATGTAAAATACATGTTTGGGAAATCAACTTTTTATTCTGTTGGGGTTTATGGGTGCTTTGCCTAGATTGTAATGGGATAATTGTGTATTTGTTGACATATTGTAAAAACTGTGGGATAACTTGGTGATGTGGTGTATGATAGGTTTTATTTGAATTTCTTTATGAAATAGTTTGTTTGTAATGAAATAGGATGCATTGGTTATTGTTCGCAGTAATTTAATCTGTATGACCTGTTTTTATGGAAATTGGTTTTTGCTGTATTAATCCACACACACATGCACACACACATGCACACACATACGCATTCATAAGGCGATGTATTAGATGGCATTCAGTTCTATATTTTTAATTTATATGTGAAATTATCCTTGCTTGTCTCCAAAATGTATGCAAATATTGCAACAGGTGAGATTTATTCATCTTTATTTCTTAGACTAAAGTGAGAAAGGGTTCCTGGCATCTAAATAATTGCAAATATGCGTTTAAATTTGTTTGGACTTTTTTAAGTGATGGCTGAAGTGACGGCAGAAACGTCAATATTGTATTACGTAACCGTTCCCCATAATGCGATAAAGTATGCGCTGCTGTAGCACTAGTTTTTCTATGAAACAATTCGTAGTCGTTTCAAACGTTCGCAGTATCACATTTCTTAGAGAAAGCGTCCACATGGGTTGCAAATTATATGGTGAGTCATTAGACTCCGGTTACTACATGGACTGGAACAGCTCCACAAACTGGTGAACGTAGCTTCCTTGACTCGCAAGAGGAAGATCCGCGCAGCAATTCCGCCTACACATCGTCCCTCCCTCCCCTGCACCCGTCGCCCCCTCCTCCCCACTCGTCTTCCGGCACCCCGCCCACGCGGACAGAGCCGTGAAGGCGACCGTGCCTAACTCAGGAACTACGCTTGCTTAGGAAGACTGTCTAGGGTTGCGACAACAACCAGCCAACACGAGCATCCCTAACCGCCTGAATTTTGAATTCACAATCACATATTCACATTCACATATATATATATATATATATATATATATATATATATATATATATATATATATATATATTGGAACTGGAGACAAGAATATTTCGGTTCAGGATATCGATAAGAAACTTCATGTTTTCATGAATGAAAACAACTACTATTGCACTCTGAACACTAACGCACGGTTTCAAAATCACTTAAGTTTCAAAATTTTTGAAGCATGGATGTATGGAAACTCACGGAGCTAATTTCGCAGTCCTGCAATAGTTAAATATACAAAAGAGCTCCACAGCAAATGATATCAAATATGACAACGATAATCCCTGAGCCAGAGAAGTACACAAGGAAGTCCCGTTTATCGGTCGTCGCCCAAGACCCTGGTTGAGAAAAGTTAACTTTGCGAAGTGATAGCTGAACGTTGTGTATCAATGACTACTTGTGTGCAGTGACATCTGCTGTTGCATCAATGCAGGAAACGTTCTGGAAAACGTTTCTTTTAAGTCGGTCTAGTTCAAAGTGACAAAGTCGGTCTCGTAGGCGCTTTAATGCTTGAAGTAATATAATTACACGACTCACGATTGAAAAAAATAGTTTCTACGTAACAAGAAGAAAATCAAATCTGAAACTAAATAAAAGAAATACGAAGGAATAGTAAAACATAAATAAAAAATTGAGTTGATAAACAAAATGCTGTTTCTGGGCTCTTAAACACAAATTCTTATCTATTAGTATAAATTATTCGGCCGAAAGATGCGAGTGTAAACACAGCGAATGTAATTACGTGTGAGGTTATAATCATTAAAATATTTTGCATTCACTTAACAACTGCTAGAGAATGTCGTTTCGTATTGATCCTATGCTTGCGATACATTGCCCGATTGTACTGTTTTCATTCCGAGAGAATTCTCCTTCATTACGCAGTTTATTTACATAGAAGGCATCGAATATCTGAAAGTTCACAATATTGTTACAGAATTCTTAAGAATTGAGTTTTGACAATACCCAGATACTGAATGGAAAGAAAAGTATTACGCACTGAGCTTCGCTCCCCAGAAGGAAAAGGAAGATAAGATGGGTCTCTGTGGCATCGCGGAGAATAAAGTTCCGAGATTAGAATATTTACGCCTCAATATTAGACACGTGAAGTCACGACGACTTCTGAAAATTGCTGATTCCTCTTACTGGACATCAACCGACACTGGAGTCACTGCCAGCTCAGAACTGGGTGGGGCCACTCTGCCAGATCAGAGCTACTACCTTTCCGGACCAGCCCCTGAGTCTAATTAAGTGTAACGCATTACGCCGGGATAAATCCCCAATCAATTGCCCATGAGTATCGGGCACCACCACGACGTAGCGAAGTGCCCGTATGGGGCCGCCCTCAAGAAGCCCGGGTGGTTCGGGGCCCCCAACTGTCTACTCCTTGACGCTATCGACGTGAGTATCTCCGGAATCTAGGCAACCTGACGGGTGATTCATGCTACCTGTCGTACTTTTTTAAATCTATATATTTAAAAAAATAAGGTATTTTGCCATGGCTTCGTTTAGAGCTTCTACTGAATCGATTGTAGTATTTTTTCCTTTAAATGAAAGAATGTGATCCCTAGATGCGTTATCAGATATTGTTTGTGTTGATTCACCAACATTTAGTGTGTAAATTAATTAATTAAATATTTCTTTAATAGTACGCTTATCAATAGTCAATTGTTTTCTTCCAAAGGGTGGCTGTTTCAAAATCGATATATATGAGTCGATAGATGCTTCATGGTGGCGCTGTTTGATGTTTTGTTTTGATTGTTGAGATTTATTTACAATTCATCAAGGTTTTGTTTCAGTGTAATTATTGCATTGTGGCGTTGACAGTTTGCATGTATTTGCTTTTGTGGTGAATTTCGTAGAGAACATTCGGACAGTGTGTTTTGCTCGGTTGTACTGAAGTAGTGAAGTTATTCACAGGTTATGTCGAATTCCGAATCGTTGCCCACGCGTCCCAAAAGACGCAAACGTACATTAACTGGACGCAGGGAAAGAGAAAGTCAGCGTAAAGTGTCGTGATAGTGAGGTCATTTCGTTTTCTGCTGGGTCGTTGCCTATGAAATGTCAGTTTTTTTCTGCTTTGCACTTCGCATGTGAGAGAAATTCTGCAAACGATTTACTCTGTGTTGCTTAAATGGGAAAATAAGTTTACCTTCAGGCGATATGCCAGAAGAAATAAAAATTGTATATAGGACATGATGACACATCAAAAAACTTTACAAATAATATCTGTCAGTATAATAGTGCTCTTTCTTTTGTGCAATTTGGCACCGATATTGCATTGCCACCTGCCCATGGGCCATATGTGTTCAAAATTTTGGGAACTCACATCACAGAACATATTCGTTATACCCTGAAGATCCAAACAATGCAACGTATTGTGAACATTAGTCTGGTCACAGTATTTTACATTTATCTCAGATCTCACCGTCAAATTTTGACGGGTTTTCACTAGTGTGTGTTTAATATGTTAAATAATGTGTTTAAATGTGGCCGATTCTAATAGTAGACAACACTGAATCAGTGGCGAAAAAGATGAACAAAACGAACAGCATACACTATGACTTCAGAATTTCTTTCTGCTTCCCGTGCGCTGCGTTCAGAGCATTTCAGTCATGACAATTTTGTTTTGTTCTTCGACACCTGGCTTTAAGGTGGCGAAATAGGCATTGCAAGGAATCTCAGTTACAAAATGTTATCATTAATTACGTATCGATCTTCAACGGGAAAATAAATAATTTCTTGACGTTTCTATCATGGTCCTTTAACAGCTTCCGAAAATGTTGGATTGTTCATAGAATCAATTCAAATACATATAACATTTTAAAAACAACAACATGCTAATTCACGTTATTGTAACGTGCTATAAGAATATTTACTTGGAGGGCGGAACATTGAACCCGAACTCAAGTCACGCACGGCACAAAGTTAATCCTCAACCGAACTGATTGATAGATTTTTCTCCCATTTCGTTAACCACTAGAGTCCTTATCCCCATAAGTGTAGTGAATGGTTTATTCCCGGAGGTTGGGGTGTTCCTCTCTCACAGGATGGTGTGATCCGGTGCCATCCTACATGTCGCTTTGCGGCAAGTCTCCCCTCCAGCCGGTATAAGTTCCAAATACCTGACTTATCTCCCGTCATGTGTAAGTACATGTGTGTAAGTAAGGGGGCGATGATACGACAGAGAAGAGGAAGGAAAGATCGCGCGCGTTCCTTGGCCCGTTGTTAGAGTACTGCACCGGCACGCGTTTGGTATTGTTCACACAAACGACGGGAAATCACCAATCAGGGCAGCCGTCCGCTACAATTCTCCTCCTACCGGAGGCTGATTTCGACGTAGCTATCTAGTAAGAGTGGAAAATCTGGCGCAGTCCGACTTTCCTAGGACCTCTCGGTCAGAGATGTTACATAGACAACAGTAACTCTGGTTCTGAGCTGATTTAGCCGGTAATCCTCTACTGAAGGAGCAACTTCTAGATAATGCCAATTTTACTCCTCCAAAATAAAGAACTTAGAAACTTCCCCTAACTACATTAGTATCCAAGAGCTGTAACAGAATGAAGGTGCCTAGCGAAATTCTTATACAAAATTCCCGACTAATTCCCGGAAAATTACGGTGTTATTACAACCAATAATGTGAAATAATTTTTATTACAAATGATTTATGAAAAAACTTATTGACGTACTATTTATTTTTCTAATTTAATGGCAAAATATTAAAAAAGTTCATTCACGTTCTTTGAAATTTAAACATTTTTGAAAATTAATACATAAAAATTAAAACAATCCCGATTTAGGAAAACATTCCAGGAGATTTCCCATTTTTTCCATCACAGAAAAAATCCCAGCTAATTTCCAGTCGTTTTACTTCGATTTTTTAAAGTGGCCGATTGCATTAGGTCATTGCTACACCTCTTGCCTTATGAAATGAATATTTTTAATTAATTCACGAACGTCCTTCTCAACGGGGCTCGTGGCCTCAGAAATGTGCTTACCAATGTTAAAAAGATTTATTTTATAAGGCAGGAAGTGTAACAATGACCTAATATCATCGGCCACTTTAAACTAGCGCTGCTAAAACAACACGAATTCCCCCCCCCCCGTATTTTCACGCAAAATTACTCGAAAAGTACTCAAATTTTCGAAAAATTGTACATGACCTTATTTGAAAATCAATCTTTAAAAAATAGATTTCATTAAGGGAAAAAACTTATCTCTAATATTTTAGTTGTAGGAAGACTACGAAAAAAGTTCGAACTTTTGCAATTTTCGAAAAATCAGGGTTTTTAATGAACGTGAGACCTGCACCATTCTCTTAAAGTTCTTCACATTATCCAACAAACAAATTAATAAAAAACGACGGAGCCATTTTTTTAAAAAATTTCGAAAATGCCCAAAGGGCTTCATGTAAAGTACCCTCCAAAACTGTAATACCAGTTTGGAATTCAAGGGAACGCTACATCAGCAAGATCGATCGGGGTACGTCAATTTTGGAGAAAATTGACTGAATGATTTAGCCGCTAGCGTTGTTCACAGACTGACAAAGACATTTTGCCGTCATTCAGTTCTTTGCTATCAAGGACCCACAAAACATGGATTCTGCCTACACCACGTGTTAGAGGATTTATTTTATAAATTTAGCAACTGGATTTATTCACTTTTTCGATTCCAGGGCCCTGTAATACGAGTTTATTTTTCTGCCGAAAATCAGCAGTTTTTTCGCGAAGTATTACGTCACTTTCTTTGTACGTAGGAAGAAGTAAAAATGGAAGTACCGAGAGCCTGAGGGTCGTATTAATGAAGCTCTGCCAGCAGAGCTCTTAGGGGCCTACCAACTGGGGCTTGCTAGGAGCTCAAGGAGCGATTGGAATAGGCTGGGGGCCGTTCATAAACCGCAAAATCGAACACTAGCAGCCTGCTAGCCCTGGCAGGCCCCTGGCAGAGGTTTATAAATACGGTCCTAAAGGGTAGTATTTATGAAGCTCTGCCAGCAGAGCTCTTAGGGGCCTGCCTACTGGGGCTTGCTGGGAGGACAAGGGGCGACTGGAATTGGCTGGGGGCCGTTCATATACCGCAAAATCGAACACTAGCAGCCTGCTAGGCTTGGCATGCCCCTGGCAGAGGTTTATAAATACGGTCCTAAAAGGCAGTATTTATGAAGCTCTGACAGCAGCGCTCTTAAGAACCTGCCAACTGGGGGCTTGCTAGGAGCTCAAGGGGCGACTGGAATTGGCTGGGGGCAGATCATAAACCGCAAAATCGAACACTAGCAGCCTGCTAGGCCTGGCAGGCCCCTGTCAGAGGTTTATAAATACAGTCCTAAAGGGTCGTATTTATGAAGCTCTGCCAGCAGAGCTCTTAGGGGCCTACCAACTGATGGCTTGCGGGGAGGACAAGGGGCGACTGGAATTGGTTGGGGGCCGTTCATAAACCGAACACTAGCAGCCTGCTAGCCCTGGCAGAGGTTTATAAATGCGCTTGGGGGCTCACCTGTCGCGTCTGGTCGCCGCGCGCGGCGCGCAGCTCGCGCACCACGAAGTCCGGGAAGGCGTCCTCGCGCGCGCACGTGACGGCCACGGGCCCGTGCGCCGCCGCGCTGCCGGCCGACGGCCAGTACTGGAAGCACTTCTCCAGCCCCGCCTCCCGCAGCGCGCACAGCGCCACCACCACGCGCACGCGCTCCTGCCACACCAGCCGCCACCAGTCCGCCGCCGTCGACGCCGTCGGCGCCTGCGCCGCGATGAACTCCTTGGCGCGCGCGTAGCCCTGCGCGCACACACACATGCACAGATTAGTCCCCGACAACAATTGGTTGATTGATTCGGGTTTCCCGCGTTTCAACTGCTCATTCGTTCTCTTTAGGGGACGGCATGCTATGAGATGGCGGTTATGTACAAAGGAAAACAACAACAGTTCTTTCACCACAAGTTTATTTCAATAAAGCCACAATCCAAATCAAGTCGGAAATACAAGCCAAGTTACAGTCCGCCAGAAGAATACACTCACCGTAACACACGCACTTCAGAACCGAACTCACCACTACTGCTAGGCACTCGCTTGCTGCTCTAAAAATGTCCTACTGACTACTGCCCCGGGCTAGGCCCTATAAATACGCCCCGAGGCATCGGGTCGAGTCTCTTACTTCCCGCCTCCATGGCGGGGCATCGAGGGGAAATGCCGTGTTGCCGCCTGAAATGCCCTCCTCTTACCACCTAGCCGACGCGGTCCGGTGGCTACGAAAAAGCGCCGCCGCTTACCCTGCTCCTGGTGGCGTCTTCCCGTACTCCCAATTTCTCGACTGGCCGCGCCCCCGGCGCAACCCTGCAGCGGCCACACTGGACCGCAACTATGTTGGCCGGTACAGTGTGCCCACCACGTGGGCACAAATGCTGTTATACACAGCAATGGCTTTGTCTCCCCCCCCCCACGGATGGTGACATTCGGCGCCGCGCTACAGTTAACTAGTTAGGATTTCCTCTCTAAAGTCCGTCGTACACGGTCATTTTTTCATCATTTTTCCGTACAGAAAGTGGATGGAAAAGAGACGTTCGTTTCTACGCGTTATGTTTCGGTGCCGAACCTGGATGAACGTGACTTCAACGTTTTACACGGTCATTTGTGGTCTGTACGTCATCGTGATGAAAATACTTCCTCGGGACGCCACATAGAGTAAACATTTTAACATCGCATCTATGGAAGCTAATTAAGTTAGGCTATATGAGGACTCAGCACGGATCGCGACGACATTAGAACACAGCACATAATTTATTTCTCACTACATAATCACTTCACATTACAAAAACGAAACTGTACAAAAGGAACAAATCGCACCACACGCATAACAAACCAGAGAAAGTCCCGAAAAGGAGCGCGGTAGTCAAACTGTGTACACAACGTGTTAGAGGAAGTCATTTACCACTTAACAAAACACCACTTATAAAACCACTTTTTCGTTATCAGGTCCCGGCAATTTTGTTTTCCATCTAGATGTTGCAAACTCTAATGATGATCGCTACGCCATTCAAATGTTCTTAAGGTAATCATTTCCAAGACACGTAAACAACACTTGTTTATGAAGTCCCAAAACTGGTAAGAACGAAGCACAAACACTGCAACATGAGATATGATATTATAAAATTATTATTATTATTATTATTATTATTATTATTATTATTATTATTATTATTATTATATTATTATTATTATTATATTATTAATATTATTATTATTATTATTATTATTATTATTATGTGTACTGAAAGCAAATAACTACGTATACCAAATCTCTTTTCTTCTAATAACCTGCATAGCTTGAAGCACAGCACATCATGTTGCAAATATTTCCCGACATTTCGAGAGGTTGTTCGTAGGGAATATTGATATTTTTAATATCATCTGAAGTAAATATTATAAGTTGATCAAAGCTTGATCTCGTGATAATTGATTAAAAACGCACGCAAAATAAGGCGGTACTTCTTGAGAACTAAAATTAACACTAACATTATTCGATACTCCTAACATAATCTAATAGCACACTTTGTTCCCTATTGACACAAACTTGTGCCATACTGTGGCACATACTGTAGTACAGCGTTAAATGCGTATTATTAACATGGTATTTGTGATTCTCAAATAATGTGGGTCCAAAGCATATTGCAAAATGTAAGTGACGTTCAGAACAATTTTTGTGGTTGAATTAAATGGATGAAAATTTCTGAAAAATAAATTAGACTCTTTTATTTATATAAGAAATAGTAAACAATAATAAAAAAATTACAAAAATCATGACCAAGCTGACGAAAAGGAAGATCGCCAAGTCTATAGTACTTAAACTTAGAGGGCCAAATAACATATTTTTAACAAAAATCCAATAAATTGAAAAGAAAAAATATAACAATACAGGTTTAGTATAGAGAAATAAGTGGATGATGCTTGTTTATTCCTTCATTAGGGAGTGGATACTGTTTGGACTTATTTAATTCCCCTTTGGATAGAATTTTGTTTTACATTTACGCCAATCGTATTTGCATTGTAATACTCTTTTCAACATTATATTTATTGCATACAGCTCAATGTCTTGCTTCTAAAATATTTATTTGAAACAACTTAAAAGATGGTGTGCTGAATGCTTCACTAAGAAATGGCTATGTAGAAATCTACCTTGGGAAGAATATTGTTAAAACTCCACATCGGAATCGCTACAACTTTAGGAATGAAAAAGATAAGAAATATATTGACATTACGAGAATCTGTGACAATGATACAAGCTGTGATCGCAATATAGAAGACATCCCATCCCCCCTCCCCACATGTACATCGTAAAGGATTTCTCTACATTTTGCGTCATGACGCGGAAAACCCTGACATAATATGATGCATCCACTGTATTACATCAACTATACTGTATTACCACTGTATTACATTGACTGTACTACAGTCAATGTTAAAACGAACAAAATGTCATTTTCTGTTCCAAAACCACAAAATTATATTCTCTACACCCCTGGCTATTGATGCACCTGTACATTATAAAAGCGTTTATTAAGAAAACAAATATTATTTCATTTCCATTAATTACACCAAATAGAAAATAAATTGTTATATCGCGCTCCTCTTCGATACAGTATTTTGGAATGAGTACGCATTCACAGGAGTAGAACAAGAAAATAATTGGAAGATATTTCTATGAAAGAAATTGAGTTCAGAAATGAAAACTGTGTTTAAAAATGCTCAAATTCTCAAAAAAGTGATATAACGGAATATTATTCAACTGTTCTATAACATTAATTAGAGCGAAAAGATTCCAAATGAGAACAAACCAGATTACTTTGAATAGAGGAAGTTCTTCGATAGTACTTAGTATGTACACAGTAAGAGTTCTTAGAAAGGAAATACATATTCTTTCGCCAGAATTTAATGTGCGGCGGAAAAATAAGGCTTGTCTTAATAAGGAAAAATAAGACTTGTGCTAATATTTTATACTAGAGTGATACTATTGTTCAATAAGAATCCTTTACTTTAATAAACATAATATACACGTCACTTTTGGCTGGGGTAAAGCTACATTCACAGTCCGGATGCAAATAAGGAACCATCGCAGAATACTTCCAAAGATAAGTTAAGAGAGATAAGATGTACTTAACTGCAATTGAGTACAACTGTGGCAGTAGCTTACCAAATTAATTAATATAAATATTATAATAATTAATACTATTAATAACAATAGTAATAATAATAACAATAATAATAGTATTAATAGTAATAAAAATAGTAATAGAATAGAATAGAATATTTATTTTTCATTAAATTTGTTGTGTGTCCTGATAAGTCAACTGACTTAACATTAGGTGCCCATAATTACATAAATAATACAGTATATATATATATATATATATATATATATATATATATTGTAATGAACCGTCCTCCTCATATCTATAAAACAACTATAATCGCTCCTCGTTAGGCGCACCAAAATATGTAATGAACCATTACCTGCTCTAGATCAACTATAATCTTTATAATCGCCCGGCGTTATAACGCCAAAATAATAACCAAAACCCGCCCTTATCAATTGCCCTGGTTATACTCAGCTTCCACCTCCAAGGTTGCCCGTCGACTAGCTGCCCCCCCCCAGAACTTCCGATATTTTCTTACTTACACATAAAATCTGGGTGTGAGGTTGTGGCTGACCTGTACAGGATCTAACAACTATTCGGGCACGTGGGCGTAGGGCATTAACTAGCTACATGTAACAATTAAACTACGTTCGTTTAATTTAATGTCGAACCAAGTGATGTTCGCCATTTATTTTCTGTAATTCCTGTGCTAGTCGTTATTCCAGTTGAAATATATATATAAACACAAACTGGGGTCGTTGCTCTCCCATGACTCACATAATACACTTAACGACAAACAAAATAAACACATAAACACATGAACGATATAATACCCTTAAATTACATGACACAAAATCCAAAATATTTCCATTCATACTGACAATTATAAATAAACTCATTCACACCCGAATGCGCATTCTGCCGGTATATCTATTGAATCTATTTTACGTTAAGACAGAACTTGATCTTGTACAGAAGCTAATTTTAATCTTTCTTCTCCTTCAAAATATGAATTTCATAACAAAAAAAACAAAGTTTCATAACTTCCCTTTTCCCGAAAACGCTGTAATCCGCAGCAAACCATTGTTGCGCGCCGTCCTCGACATATATTACGCAGCATCCTCCAAATCCATCCTCCCGCAGCATTTCTCCATCCCCACACATTACCAAAATTTTCTTGAACTCGCCAATATCTTCTTAGCATGTCCTTTCATTCCCCTATCATCCTATTTCCATTACGCAACTAATAACGCGATTATCTGTCTATCGCGCGCTACATTTCCTACAAAATGTCCTATACTGCGACACATAAAATATGTCCGCGTTACGCATTGTTATTACGAATATCATTGCCTAAACTCACTATATCCATTCATGTTCACCGTGTTTCTCGCACAATTGCATACCAAAATTTTTATCTTTTTTTCGGAGCGTTCTTCCCTACGTCTGACTTCGAGCTTGCCACGCATCATCTTCCTGTCATTGTTGCGTTGTGTCTTCAACTTTCTTTCTGGAACATTTACCGATCGCTTACGTGTTTTTACCAAAAAATATCATACCATTTTACTTAATTCTGACCTTTCTGGCTATTTCTCTTTATTACTTCTTTTAATTATCAATTTATATCTTATTACTATTTCTTATACGATCTCCTCATGTTTATTAACACCAAAATTGCTTTATTTCCGTCGCTCGCGACGCATCATTGTTCTCTCGTAAAAATTCAAAATATACAAATTCAATTGGCATCTCTACTGCAGCTCCTCGATATTTTTCAGAGTTGCGAGTAATGTCAATTTTCCGCGCGATTTTCTTTGTTAATCCCGAAAGTTTCATTTCAATCGCTTTACGCGTTCTCTTAATTTTTAGGAAAAACCGCTTTTTTACATTACCTTTCTTATGATAACAATGGCTGTAAAAATCTCTAGTTATATCGTCTAAAGTGTACTTTCAAAATCACTCATATCTTTTAAACCCCTGATGCGATTCGCTTCGGATAACTTTTGAAATGTTCCTCTAAATAAATGCTATTGATTTGTACTGTTTAAATCGGGATTTTGTCGCGTCTTCTTTAATTTATAAAAAAATTATTAGTGCGCGACACCGCTTTCTTCTGTTTTTTTATCTCCTACTCATGCCTTTCCTTGTTATGATTGTTCTTTGCATCTAAATTGTTCGTGGGGATCTTAGATTGTTACAATGGCAAATGTCGCCCTCGTTTCCGGCAGATGGCGCGGTTGCTGGTACACAGCTGACCGTTAGAAAAAACTGCTTGTTCGCGGTCGCGGGGGTCTTACTGACGCGAAAAATAGATAAAAGCAATCTTTGAAGCTGGTTGTATACCGTGTCAAAATTTTTTGTTCATTCGGTATAGAACTTTTCAAGTTTTTGAAGCGTACAAAAACCAACTTTATATTTTGTTTTGTATATGGATTATTTCGTGTCCGAATTGGCCGTCTAGGTCCACGTGGACATGCACCTGCTATTATATTATAATGGGTATTATTGTTGTTAATATTATTATTATTATTATTATTATTATTATTATTATTATTATTATTATTATTATTATTATTATTATTATTATTATTATTATTATTTGCCATTTTGGATCGATTGTCCGACTTTGCCGACTAGCTGTGTCCCCCATGTCTGAGTTTAGTTTAATTCGCCCATTTGGGGGTAAGAGAGACATGTGGCGAACATTACTTATTGCCTTCACCATAATTAGCAAACCTCGTCTGCCTGAGCTTTTCTTCGTCACACACCTACAGGAACTCAGACGATTTTAAAGGAAAGCTACAATGCCTCGACCGGAAAGCCAACCTCCGATCACAACACCGGAAGCTAGGAAGGTGTCCACGGTCCATCCTAGAGGTCTGAATTATAACAATAATAATAATAATAATAATAATAATAATAATAATAATAATAATAGCTCTGGTTAGTAGTACGGGCGGAGCCTAGACTAGAGATGAAATAAATAAGTAAACAATGAATAAGTTAATCAGTAATTACGTTTGTCAGTTTATAAGGAAATGAGTCATTAGGTAATAAGTAAATACGTAAATCAATAATCAAATAAGTAAACCATCAAAAAAGTAAATGACTCCCATTAGAGGACAATTGGGAGTGGGTGTCCGAGAAGCAAGCGCAGAAACTGGGATGCGAACGATCTTCGGGGGCACTGCTTCATTTCAGATGCTGAGGAGGTCAAAGACCGGAAGTAGAATACGTGACGTCCGCGCCAGGAAAAAATAAATAGTTTAGAAAGAGTTTGGTAGATTAGCATGCAGTCGTCTTCTGATGGTAGGTTTTCCCCGTTCGTGGGTTTTTTCCTTAGCCGTACCATATACGTATGCAGTTTCTTTTCGAGATTTTGATGAGATGGACAGACCATCTGAGGTGAAAATTCGAAAGGATAGAACTTTTCAGGATGTAGGTATTATAGTGGCTTAAAGGCCTTCGACCTAGCCACATAGCATCAGGTTATGTAACTTATGTGTATTAATTACCTATTAAATAGAAAAATACCTGAACTAATTGTAACATGTACTAATTCTAACTCTATGAACATTGCGCGGAGTAGTTTTGAAAATTGATGTTGGCAAAGTGTTCCAGTCTCATATGTAGTTCTATTGACGTGATAATGATACCGGGCGCGTCAGCTGTTAAGGTCATTGGTCCCGTAAGTTTAGTGATTTTTTAACGCGGGAGGTAGCGGTGATCTTCGTCCGTCGGTTGGAGAGATCCGTGCCGACCTTCTGATCAGATTGCGCGGTTTTTCGCGTATCTCCCTCCAGCGGGGCACCGCCCTAGTCGGGGGAAACTTTAAGCTTTCGACTGATCTCCCGGCA
This sequence comes from Teleogryllus occipitalis, assembly GCA_011170035.1. NCBI lineage: Eukaryota > Metazoa > Arthropoda > Insecta > Orthoptera > Gryllidae > Teleogryllus > Teleogryllus occipitalis. Next base: position 30,785 of record BLKR01006968.1, on the reverse strand, counting down.
TGTGTATGTGTGTGTGTGTGTGTGTGTGTGTGTGTGTGTGTGTGTGTGTGTGTGTGTGTAAGGAGTAAGGCAAATGAAGAGGAAGTAAAGATAGCGTGCGGTTCGTGGCCCGTTTGTCAGGCTCCGGCAGACGCCTGGTGATCGGAAAACTACTAATCAGAGCACCAAGCCGCTGGAATTATCTTCGAGACAGCGGCCGACTTCGACCTAGCTGTCTAGCTAGTGTCGAATATGTCGCCACCACCGGGACGCGAACCCTAGGCCCTCCCGTTCAGAGACACTGCAGTGACATCGATTGATGCCCTGAGCCATCTCAGCTGGTTCGCCTACGTACGATTTATGCAAAACGCAAAGCCTCGCTTTCCTTCTAGTTTCGAGTGGCTCCCATAATCGTTTTAATGTATTTTTCTTTTGAATTCTTTCTACATTTGCTTTGTAAGTCTACATGGATCCCAACAAGTCACTCCGTTCCTTTGAATAAGAATCAGGAGAGAAACTGCCCTACATCCAACAACTTAAAACGAAACTATTAGGAGAATATTAAGCAATAACATTACAATTTATTGCAAAACTTAATATTGGTCATATACTGAGAAAATTTATAGTAAAAGGGATCGTGTTAAATCTGTTTCATGAAATGACAAGTCGCAAGAAATCTTAAAACGAAGAAACACGCTGGAGCATCTAAGACGACTTGATATTAATAACAGTGGCGACGTAAGGTCACCTGGAGTCAGATATCGGTATTATCCATTACAGAGAAGTCTTTTGTAACTGGAGTTCCCTCAGTAGGTAGGTTACTCGTCTGTAGGTAGGTCGGACGATTGGTCGGTCCCAGTCCGGTCGTGCGGTTGGTTGGTAGTTTTCCCATTGGTCGGTATGAATTGTAGTTCCTCGTCGGTCGGAGGTAAGTAGAACCCCGTCTGCAGTTAGATTGGAAATCCTCGTTAATAAATACACAATAAGATAGAAAATTAAATTACAATTAATGGATACATAGCAGTTCAAATTTAACATTTAAAAAATCAATCAATCAATCAAATTTTAATGTTAAATTTGAACTGCTATGCATCCATTAATTGTAATTTAATTTTCTATCTTATTGTGTATTTATTCATAATTTTGTTATATCTTTCTGTATCTTGTAGACTGACGATGACGGCAAAGCCGTCGAAAGCCGGCTATCTTAATAAAGCTAGTATGTTGACGAAGATGACATCTTTTATTTCTTATGAATCCTCGTTAAGTAGCTTATGTGTCTAGATTGGTCTTCTTCCGCAGCAGAGCTGTTCTTCGGAAGATTGGGAGCGGGGCTGGCCCTCTCACAATTAACAAATCGCGAAATCTCGAAATCCATACCTCGAAAAACCCTCCCGAAATCTCGAAATCCATACCTCGAAAACCCCGCCAGAGGTGTCACACGCCCTGACCATATTGCCTTCCACCGTGGACCTGACAAGGTGTGATTGCAACTGGCGCGGGCTACGGCGGAGAAGTTTGCCGAGCGGGCCCCGGGGGTCGGACGGCCCCGCGGTTGCGAACACATCCTCTTTCCGGCGCGTTATCGCGGGAAGGAGCGGCCGCCGTCTCCACCGCTTCGCCGCTCACCATCGCGCGGCGGCGCTCAGCGCTCTGCCCCTCAAATGAAGCGTTTCAGCATTCCGCGACGATTTCGTAAGTGCGCTGCCGCACCCGCGGGAGTCATCGGGTTTTATTCCCCTCTCGCCGCAGAAGCCGATAACACTTATCCACAAAAATAGTTTAATTTTTTGAATTATTAACGAAAGGCGTTTTGTATATCTGTTCAATACTTGGGGAATAATCATAAATCGACAAATAAAAATACATTTTAAATTCGGTAAAAAATGAAAAATTCACACGAAACATCAAGAAGGCTTTAGACTACCCCACCCTACCATAAAAAGTTCTGGTTTCGCTTCTGTGCAAGTTCCCCAAGGACCTAAGTTACACGAGTCACATACGTAGTAAAGACGTGTAACAACAGGTAGTATTCCGGGATATTTAAGTATAACACAGTAGCGATTTTGCCTCAGATATTTTATAACCTCAAAGACCGAATGATGAGTTGGTCCCTTCATTCCTCACTAAAGCTCACATCTTCTGCCAGTAATAAAGTGTCGCAAACAATTAGTTTTCTCTAGATATCATCAAAAATTTACTTTGGCAAAGGATGTAACAACAATTTATATTCGCATGCAGTTGGGCTCTCCTGATTGCCGAAAAAGCAAGCATACTCACGTCCACATAGTTCGCGTTGATGTAGTCCGACGTCAGAGTATCTTCCCCAGGAAACGGAAGGAGCACCACTCGCGTTTCATCATCTGGAAGCAGTGCGATCAAATACAGTTGCCTGGATGTAAAATTGTATAGACAATGAAAAGAATGAAGAAAAATTGCAAACAAGTGTTTAAGAAATGTAGATAATTTGAAAACCAAATATGAAGATCCACATAGATCCCATTATGTAACCGCTTACATAAAATGGAAAATTAAAACTTATACTCTCAAGTTAAATTTATCGTGAGTGTAGATTAAGTAAAGCAAAGCAAAGCAAAAGTGAGACTAATGCATATTATTTTCCAAGGAACGGATGTATTTTCTTATTTACATTGCAATCAATTCGTCGGGAACTAGTGGTTTTGAAGTGCACATTTGTCAGAGAATGAAAACTGGGAAACAACACGCCCCGTTTGCCAACGAGTCGTATGTTGAGTCAACCAATAAATTACTAACCGTTGGATTAAAGGAAATTCCTGATCACGTGTGCGATATTTGCCATACATTTCTAGCTCACGATAATCCCGAAGAAAGAGGAACTCCACATGGGTAAATTATCTCAGAATTGAGGTATGCAGTGTAAATTACTATCACAAAATGTGGCCTGCTCGTATCTTCATCTAATCCGCTGGCATGTCATTCGTACACCGAAGGCTGATTTTCTAACTAGTTACGTACGAGTAGCTATTTCTGGCCTCGGTCACATTTTAACTGCAACGGAATGTCCGAAATTAAAACATTTTATGACACAAGTGTGCATGACAAAGGTATCTTAACATACTCCATTTCCCGCACAGGTCTTTGCGGCGCGGTGCCGGTAATTATCCGCAAACGCCGAGGCGCGTGTTTGCAGATTTATTGCAGGGAATTTCATTACAGACGCGGCGGAAAAACCACGATGATGAAACTGTCAGGGCGCGCCTAGCCTTGACGAGCGTTAACGATCCGCTCACGTAGCGAAGAGTAGGTGTCCTGCTACCATGAAAATATATGGTTAATTTGGGGTCCCACTTCTTCGTACGAGCTCAAATTATCACTTATCGTGTGATCATCCTTACTGTTTAAATATTTTTTCTCTGAACTATTGTCAAATCACATGTTCCAGTACATTATATTTCGATTTGGTTTACTTTTCCATTTAAGACTCATTCTCATACATTTCTTTCTTCTGATCTTTCTTCCTTCAGAACTACATTTCTGCGGTTCCAGCTTCTTACCCACGCTTACTTGAAGAATCTCCTAATAAGCCGAAAAAACCAAAATTTAAAACTAAAAAAAACTCCAAACGGCGAAGTTCGCGATCGAAAATTGTTGGGGAAATGACCTGAAAATAGCCGTGTTTGAGTTCTGCAGAGAAGGAAAAAACATCCTTTACACAATAATAAATTAATATATCCTTGCATTTTCGGGGGCTACGTGATATCTTGTGGAGAGTGTTTGTAAAGATCTGTACGATATACTTACGTCTCCTGGCAGAGTAACTCTGATATTAAGACCTCTGTGCGTCTTAACGTCCAGAAGGAAGAATTGCTAAGTTTAGGTATTGCCTAAATACTCGCTAGGATTTCAACTTGTAACGCAACTTACAGTTGCACTTACTACGAATAATAAAACGTGTACCAATGGAAACTTAAGATATCCAAGTTTTACCAACAAGTTCATTATGTTTACTTTAGAATATGATTTAACAACGAATAGGATCAGTCTAATACAAAAAGACTTATCGACGGATAGTATGAAGATGAAGTTTTCCTTCATCATCGACTTTTCTATTAAACTACAAAATCAATCCCACGAATGACTGCAGGAGCATGTGTAACCCTTGTTCTACATTCGGAGTTTTCGCCTCCAAGAGAGCGCTTCAAGTTGGCTACACCTAACTGAGAAGTCCTTTACGAAAGCTTCCTAGTACGTAAAAAAACCCATCTCAATAATTGCGTACTATTACAAAAAATTCTATATTTAATGAAAGATTGGGAGGCAATTCCAAGGCCATATGTCACAATGAATGAATTAACAATGAGTGATCACAAAGATTTAAAGGGAAGCCAAAGTCCGCGTGCCAAAATATTATATAATATCCTGTGGATTGAGAAAATATATATACATTGAAACCGGTTTAGGAGAAGTGTCAGACGCTTCTAGTTGGCAAATATCAAAGAAAAAGACAACGAAGAGGAACAAACGGAGCGAACGAAGAAGAGGAACAAAGATAAAGAAGGAAGAGGAACAATGAGGAAGAACGAAGATGAGAAAGAAGAAAAAACAAAGAAGAGGAACAGAAAGAAAGAAAGAAAGAAAGATGAGCAAGAAGAAAAAACAAGGAAGAGGTACAGAGAGAAAGAAAAGGAACAAAAAAAGAAGAAAAAGGAACAACGAGAAAGAACAAAGAAGAGAAACAAGAGGTCGAACGAAGGAGAGGAACAAAGAGGAAGAACGAAGGAGAGGAACAAAGAGAAAAATCAAAGAAGAGGAACAAAGAGAAGAAGGAAGAGGAACAAGGAGATAAAAGAAAGACGAACATAGAGATAGAAGGAAGAGGAACAAAGAGAAAGAAGGGAGAAGAGGAACAAAGAGAAAGAAGGAAGAGGAACAAGGAGATAGAAGAAAGAAGAACAAGGAGATAGAAGAAAGAGGAACAAGGAGATAGAAGAAAGAGGAACATAGAGATAGAAGGAAGAGGAACAAAGAGAAAGGAGGGAGAGGAACAAAGGCAAAGGAGGAAGACGGGGAACAAAGAGAAAGAAGTAAGAAGGGGACCAAAGAGAAATAAATAAGGAAGAAGGGCGCCGGCACAGGCGACTCACAGGCGACGAGGTCGTTGTATCTGTTGCGTCGGCGGTTGTCGGCGCGTCGGCCGCAGAGCGCGGGGCGCACGCAGCCGCGCGGCAGCAGCGCGTGCTGGTCGCGCAGCTCCTCCGAGCGCAGCGCGTCCGCCACGTACGCCTCCAGCGCAGACGCCGCCACGCGCCGGCTCAGCGGCTTCTCCTCGGCGCCGTCGCCCGGCGCGCGCTCGCCCGCCAGCCCCAGCGCCTGCCCGCGCCGACGCCTACCACCCCCCACACACACACTCTTATCGCACAATCCGGGCGCGCCAACTGCTCTGGTCATTAGTCACGTTAGTGTACTGTATGCTTTTTCTCTCGGGAGATGGCGGTGCCCCGCTGGATGGCGAGATCCGGCGCCGACTTACCGTCGGCTAGTAGGGTTTCCCCCTAACCAGCGGGGAACCGCCCCAGCCGGGACAAGCTCTAAGCTCCCGACCGGTCTTCCGGAATATGTGGTAGTGTAGTGCATGTTAGTGTAAGTGTGTGTGTAAGGGGAGAGGATAGGACAAGGAAGAGGAAAGACAGATCGCGCGCGATCCATGCCCCGTTTGGTAGGGTACTGCTCCGGTATTCTCCTGGTATTAATCAGAGAAACCACGGAAAAATACCGATCAGAGCAGCCGGCTGCTAGAATTCTCCTCCAGACAGCGACTGAAATCGACCTAGCTGAAGAGCTAGTGTCGTAAATCCTGCCGCCGTCAGGACTCGAACGTAGGATCTCCCGGTCAGAGGCGCTGCAGTGACATCAGTTGATGCACTGAGCTACCGCTCCCGGTGCAGAACCCATGTTTTAATTTGAAACCGAAAAATAGATCGCCAGCAAAATGCACGTCCGCTCGCCCCCCTAAACGCTAGCCCCCTAAACGTTCAGCCTATTTACTCCAAAATTGATATCCCCCGATCGATCTGAATAAACTCTAGACTCTGGGAGACTGAAACGGATACTTTAATTTTTGGGGGTAGGCACTCCACATTATCATTATTTTTCATGAGGCTTCAACATTTTTGAAATTATCTCAAAAAATACTCTAAGTGATTTTAATAAAGTTCCGCCTCGGATAACGTAAAAAGCTCTTTTTCAAACATCTGTCCGTCTGCTCCTCCGTCCAAATGTCTGGATGTGATTTCCGGCTGAGGAGATTTTCTCCAAAATTGATAATCCCCCAAAATTGATTTGAGGAAAAAATTCAATATTCTATCTTCAATATTGTAGGTAGGAAGACGACGATTTCTTTTTATTTTTGGGGATTTCAACAAAAATCAGCCATTTTAAAGATTTATTTGCGCAATATAAAACAAAATTTGGAGCCTTTTAGAGAAAGTTTTGAAAATGTTGTGGGTTCATGTAAAGTTTCCCCCAAAATCAAAATATCCCTTTCAAACTCAGAGAGCGTTGAGACATTTAAATCGATTGTGGAATTTCAATTTTGGAGGAAGTCGGCTGAACAGTTTAGGCGTTAGCATTGACCACAGACGGATGGACATGTGGACGTTTTGCATTCAATCTATTTTTCGGCATCAGGACATGGATTCTGACTATACAAAATGTTAGAATAAGTAATTTACTGCATGAACAGGATTTATCCACTTTTTGTGACTAGGACCCGACAATCAAGAGTGTTTCTGCCGAAAATTCAGGGTTTTTCGGCGCACAATTACAATACTTTCTGGAGGAAGGAATAGGAAGTGAAAATGTACACAAGTTATAGTTACTGTTCTACTAGAACCCTTCTGAAATTAGAAATGAGGATATAACCGCCAAGCAGGTGTGCGGAATCTGTTCTCGAGATTTGTTTTTACGCGAAACGGGTGCGCCGCATGGTCCCCAAGCACTTACCACCGCCACAGGACGAATCCGCCCACGGCCACGCCCACCAACAGCACGGCCACCAGCGCGCCCAGCACGATGGTCAGCGTGCTCTCCCACTCGTGCGGCGCCTCGCCCGGCGGCCCCGACGGCTCCGCCTCCACCGCCGCCTCGCCGTCGGTCGCCCCCTCGCCGTCGCCGCCGCCGCCCTCGCCGTCGCTGGGTGCCAGGGGCGTGGTGGCGTCCTCCGGGGGGTCGACGGGAGCCGCCGCCTCCTCCGTGGGGTCGACGGGGGCCGGCTCCTCCTCCGGGGGGGCGGGGGCGTCCGTGGGTGGCTCCGCGGTGCCGTCCGATTCCGGCGCTTCACCTGCGTCGGCCTCTGCTTCGGCTCCTGCGTCGTCCACCACAGGCTCCACCTCAGTGGCGACTTCCACTTCGCCCTCACCCTCTGCAATCACATTCGGGGGCTCGTTTTAAATCATCCAACAGCCGCTTGGCATCACCAATTAGGCACGTCGCAGTATTCTCTCAAAATTGCAGTAATTTCTTATAAAATCCATATCTGATACACGATATTTTTATGTAAGTAAGTATTTGGTATTTTGGGTCGATAGTCCGATTTTGTCGGCCAGCTAACGGTGTCCCCCGTGCCTGGGCGTAGTTGATTGCCACGCGTGGGGGGAAGAGCAATACGTTGCGAACGTCACGTATTCCCTTCAGCGTAACTAGCGCACTCCCCCTGCCGGAGTCTTCTTCGTTACACAGCTACACAAACTGCTACACGAACGATTTTAAAGCAAAGTTACAAACTCTATTTTTGCCACGACTGGGATTCGAATTCGGGACCACACCACAGGAAGCTGGTACCATACCCATGAACCATCCTAGAGTCTTCGATGTTTTTTACAAGTATTATTAATTATATTTTTATTATAACTATTTTTACTACAGTGGTTTTATAACATTCTCAATTTAGGCATTAGTTCTGCAGTATTTTGCTACGGGTGGATCTTCTACCACCAATCGCTGCGAGTGCGGGGCCTCTCTTAGCAAGTACGCCCCCCCTCTCCCGTAACATTGCCTTGGCCCTGCTCAAGCCACGCCAACGCGAATCCCTACCCTTGCCGCTTACCTTTCCTGTGTAAGTCAGAGTCTATAATAAATCCATTATGACAACGGAAGCTGACGCGAGCGCCCGACCTCTACAACTTCCGTCTGTTAGTGAAAATTGTCACGCAGGTGTTCATATCTGTGGATTTTTCCTAGTAGCACTAGAAGAAAGAACTAACAGCCAATAACACGTCGCAGGAAGAGGCAGACCGATTTGACAGACATGGGTGCATGTGCAGAAGAGTTTGAGGGATTTGCGAAGAGGGTGTGTGTTCCAGGAACCCAGCGAAAAAAAGGCAAAAAAGATTTAGCCAGTACATCATATAGTTTTCACTGTTTTTTGATGAAAATAAATCAAAACCACGCCTAGATTGATCAAACTCACCCCTTCTCTACCTTGAATTGAAGCAACGTCTTACCCTTCGCTGTGGTATAGAATCGCTAAATAAGCGCCTGGAAGCAGAGAAGATCATTATTTTCTACGAAAAGCTAAATTTTTGACGGAAAAAATCAAACTTTCTCCAACAATGATTCAGCCTGGCTGGGCTTTCTCCTTGCCGCAAAGCGAATTTCGTAATTTCGAATTTTTTCCCTCCGACTCTGTGGCATCCTGGGAAGATTATATAAGAGAAGCCCGTTTGCTTCACGCCAGTACACGACTGTCAACGACACTATGAGACCAAAATATGAAGAGTGAAGAAGATTGGTACAACGTGCAGTGTGGTCTCAGATCTCAAAACGTTTGGCCAAAACAATATAAATGCCGCTATGTGCCACTGCCGTATCATTAGAAAACCAGTCGGACGAACAGGCAATAAAACATTCCTCCAATAGTCTCCAACACCACAATACCTAACCTAAGCCAGAGAGCAGACTAAAACACGATTAAGGCTGACTTCCTCTGACAAAAAGTCAAAGATCAAAACCCACAACCGGTGAATACCCACTCAATGCCGTTGTCAAACACCTTTTCTTCCCAATGCTTCAAATTCCACCTTATCTCAATCCTTTCGGTTCCTATCACAAACCTAATCTAGACACTAATAAAATAAAACATTACACACACCCGGACTCCCTGCATTTCTGTTTCAGCATGGGAACGAAGTCTACAGCTTCACAACAACCCCCGCCAGTTTCTCCAGAGTGAAAAGATTCCATCGCGATGAGGCTTTTCTTCCAGTTTCCCCCGAACAATTAAGGAAATGCACAGATGACCCTTATTTTGCTTCCGGACATAAATATTGCTTCACTACTCGCACATTTTGTAGTTCTTTCCTTTGGTAGTTGTGGGAGGAGCAGAGCTGGGGATGTGCATAGCTATTTTTTAGCAATAGAATAAAATGAAATAGTAGTTCCGTTACTGGTACAAATAAGTTTTCTTTTACAAGCAAATCTGTCTAGTTTCCAAATGTTGCTAATCTCGTTTTGTTGACCAACCCAGTCCAAAAGACCAGCCCAGCCCAACCCAAAAGACCAGCCCAGCCCAGCCCAACCCAAAAGACCAGACCAGACCAGACCAGCCCAGCCCAGCCCAGCCCGGCCCAGCCCAGCCCAGCCCAGCCTAGCCCAAAAGACCAGCTCAGCCCAAAAGACCAGCCCAGCCCAAAAGACCAGCCCAGCCCAAAAGACCAGCCCAGCCCAAAGCCAGCCAGCCCCAAAGACCAGCCCAGCCCAAAAGACCAGCCCAGCCCAAAAGACAGCCCAGCCAAAGACCAGCCCAGCCCAAAAAGGTGGCCAGCCCAAAGGCCAATGAGCCAGACCAGCCCAGCCCTAAAGACCAGCCCAGCCCTAAAGACCAGCCCAGCCCTAAAGACCAGCCCAGCCCTAAAGACCAGCCCAGCCCTAAAGACCAGCCCAGCCCTAAAGACCAGCCCAGCCCTAAAGACCAGCCCAGCCCAAAAGACCAGCCCAGCCCAAAAGACCAGCCCAGCCCAAAAGACCAGCCCAGCCCAAAAGACCAGCCCAGCCCAAAAGACCAGCCCAGCCCAAAAGATCAGTCCAGCCCAAAAACCCCGACCAAAAGCCCATTCAATCCCAGCCCGACTCACCTGCTGCATCTTCGGGAGGGGCGTCGCCCTCTGCCTCTTCGTCCCTCCGCACGCGGCGGAGGCTGTTGCAGGAGACGTCCGCGCGGGCGCTGTGGGCGGCGCATCGCAGCACCACGCGCGCGGGGCCCCACGCGCCGGCGCACGCGCCCTCCTCCTCCGCCAGGGGCTCGCAAGGCGACCAGCGGCCGGGCGCCCACTCCAGCAGCGCGCGCCCCGCGCACACCGCCGCGCACCCCGCCCCCGCCCCCAGCGCGGGCGGCGGGGGCAGCACCGTCGCCCGCAGCCCGCACGCCGCCAGCAGCGTCGGGCGCCCGCACGACACCTCCACGCCTGGGCCGCGCCCAGCCGTCGCCGCCGCGACCGTCACCGTCACCACCACCGCGCACCACGCCCACCTGCAACCACACCAGCCCGGCTCCCTCAGCCCGACACACGCTGGCCAGAGCGCGCGAAAAGCCCCATTTTTAGCACTGGTGCCAAAAGCGAGGTCATGTTCAAGTCTTAAGATACATCTGTGAAAGCAACAAGGAAAAATAGCATTCGACTGACCGCATAAGATAGTACTAAACTTAATGTATCATTAAATGATTTGTATACTTGAATCCTGACGGCGGTAGGATTTTCGACACTAGCTTTTCAGCTAGGTCGAATTCAATCGCTGTCTGGAGGAGAATTCTAGAGGCCGGCTGTTCTGATCGGTAGTTTTCCGTGGTTTCGCCGCCCAACACCAGGCGACTGCCGGAGCAGTACCCTAACAAACGGGCCACGGACCGCGCGCGATCTGTCCTTCCTCTTCCTGTCCTATCCTCTCCCTTTACACACACACTTACTCTAACATGCACTACACTACCAAATATTCCGGGAGACCGGTCGGGAGCTTAGAGCTTGTCCCGGCTGGGACGGTGCCTAGTTGATGGGAGAGTCCTGGTGAGGGGGAAACCCCTCTAGCCGACGGTAGGTCGGCGCCGGATCTCGCCATGTAGTGGGGGAAGATCACAGCCATCTCACGAAAAAAACATGCACTACACTAACGGGACTAATGACCAAAGCAGATGACGCGCCCGGAAACACGAATAATCAATCAATCAATCTATACTTGATTAAAAATAAGATGATAGTAAGGCACAAAAACTAGTGTATGACTCCCGAGGTAAACGTGATTTTATTTTCCTCATAGGATTGCGCCAATCGACCAATCGGCCTCGTATTGCAACATTTACTAAATGCAAAATTATGTGTCACTTACCATTCCTAACAAAAGTATTTTAACACTCAAGCATAAAAATTAGTATTTAGCTTCAATGTTAATGGATTTGAAAGTATTTATAAAAAGACTTTTCTCGGCGTTAAAAAAGTAATGTTTTTGTAGGTGGAGAAATCAGAACATCTTTACAGTCCTAACAATGTATTCTTGAGTAATTAGCTTTACAGAATTATTATTAAAACAATTGTTATATCAAAATATACTCACAGATTCAATACAAGCATTTCGGTGTTGTTTATTGTGCACTATTAACTGAGGAGGAAATTTCACCTCTCGAAAGTTGCATCTTGAAAACTCTTACATTTGTAGCATGTAAGAGTTGGTTCACACCAAAATCGTTATTTTTCACATTTTCAATACGTAAGTAAAAACAGAAGGTAAAAGTGAAACTTTTTCCTATTAAAATAATATCTATAATGTCTCAATAATTCATTACGGTATATTAATTCGGCACTATAATTATGTTTATTTGCACCTATCGCAAATGTTTCTACGCACAATCAATTGATAAATTTCAAGCATAATTCAATAAATGTCTATAAAGTTATGGAACGCACTCCTATATAATTAGGAGAACTCCAGGAAAAAACCAAAGGAATAATTACTAGCAGCAACAGCGACAAGATGCAATTTCCACTCAGTCGCCCGGAAATCAGTTCCCTTTAAGGCGTGAGCCCCGAACAGCGCATGAATTCCTCGCGTTCACTCGAAACGGTGGCGCGAGTGAAGGTCCGGAAGCGGTCATGGAGGCGACTTCGAAGCGCAAGTGGGAACACTCGTCATCGGTGACTCACTTCCACGCCAAGGCCGAGGTGGCGCGGCGCGGCGCAGCGGGTAGCCGAAGTGCGAAACTCGACCAGCGAACCGACTTTTCAAGACGCGCTCGCAACATCATCTGTCGATTACAAAAGAATATTAGTGGTGCTAAAACAGCAAGTATTTTCTCGCCCTTAGTTTCACGCAAAATACGGAAATACACGTTTTGGGGTCCCCTGATACTCAAAAGAGTTTTGTTTCAAAAGGTCTGTCCATCTGTGAACACTACTAACGCCTAAACTACACATACGATCTTTTCCAAATTGAAGAAACCCCTGGCTCTGTTTGAAGTTTTAAAATTTTGGAGTACTTTATGTGAAGTCCCCGAATGTTTTCAATATTTCCTCAAAAACGGCTCCATTTTTTAAAAAATTTCTTGCAAGAATAGAGTATAATACACTTATAAAGGTGACATAGGTCCAATTTTCACGGTTAACTCTGAATTTTCGAAAATTGCAAATTTTGAATTTTTTCGGCATCTTCCTACAACTATAAAATTGAAGATAGAGATTTTTCCTTCAAATGAAATTTGTAGTTCATAAATACTTCTTTCATTAAGCTCCTGTAAATTTTTTGAAAATTTCAGTTTTCGTGCAATAGTGCGTGAAATATTTGCAATTTCTCAAAAACTGCTCCAAATTTTTTCTTTAAATTTTTAGTAGGGGTAGGGACAAATTACATAAACGCCATGTAGGTCTCTTCTTTTGTTTTTTCACAAATTACATGTAATTTTGTTGACTTGTCTCTCACGTCGGTAATATTTACATTAGAGGCGATTTCTTCACGTTATTGTATTTGTGGGTACATTTATCGAAATCTCAACAGTTTTTTGGTAAAATGAGATCAAAATTCCGCATTTTCAGAACGCTGAAACGCCATTTTCTCAAAAATGGCCCCAAATTTTTTCCTCCAATTTTTTCAACGGATAGTGCTAATTGCACTGTGTAATGTGACGTAAAGTTTATTTTCATGTAGTCTTTTGTTTTTCCTTACATTACAGAAATGAACTTTTTTTGAAATATCTCTCACGCTGTTAAAATGCACATTTCCATTGATTTGTTTACATTATTACATTAGTGAGTGGAAGCACTTTAAATGACGTCAAATTAGGTTATCCGAAAACTCAATGGATTCCTGTGAAAAAGAGCTTCAAATGTTGCATTTACAGTACTGCTTAGCGCCAGTTTCTTAAAAACGGTTCGAAATGTTTCAATGAAAATTGCTATTTAGGACGAGGTTTTAGCCTTCTTTAATATTCTTAAAATAAGATTTCGGTTCTTCTATTAGGAAACCGAAAAGTTGAGAAATTTTCAAAAAAATGTACTTGGGCGGCGATAGATGGCAGCAGGCAAGAAGGAGGGGAATTCTGTACAGTACCAGTCCACATCAAGAAAATTAGAAAACTCTACTACGAGAAAGTCTGTGTCATTCTGTAGCACCTCTAGTTTACTATTGGCGTGCGTCTATGAGATGATTTGAGTATCAATGCCTCACGGTCCAGATTTCACAGTTCTGTTTCATTGAAACATTTATTTGTGCTTTATAGTGTCTATTGCAGTTGTTAGTAGTTGCAGTTGTTAGTTGATGGTTAGTATCTTCAATACAAGTTTTCACAACTACCTACAGTTTTTTTAAACGAAAAACTACATTAAAACACTGTATTAAAGAAAGTGCTTGGCCCCACGGATTAATATCGTCTGAACGCTGTGAAAATCATTCTCACCATTTTCTTTTATAAAATATACAACTGTCGCATTCCTCATTTAAATAAAAATAAATCGATGAAATATTCCAATCTAGTCAAAATTACGACTACTTACCCTAATGTACAAAGCACATGTCCTACGCATAGTTTTATCACAATATAAAAATCAGCAACTTTGAAATCTCAAACATCACACTGTATTTTCTTTAATTTGAAGAAAATCTCCAAATTTCGTTTACATCGATCAATTAGGAACGCCTAACTAAAATAACATTTCAATTTTCATCTGCTGGTTACATTTAAGAGGTGTTTAAGACATTAAGAGATTTCAAGTAATAATCTAAGATATTGTAAAAATGATTAACTATCAGGAGAGAACTTCATGCGTCTCTTGAACTTCCGTAATGTTATGTAATTTGTACGAAATTTCAATCCCAGGAGGTATATAATAGAACGAGTACTACGTATACCATGATTCATTTTCTGAGGTGTTCGTAGGAGGTTTAAAATAAGTTTATCTTTAATAATACGTGAATTCTCGCACACGATCTCTAGCTTTAATAATATTAACTTCTCGCATTCATAATCGCAAGAACCAACAGGTATAATTTATTGTTGGCAAAACACAGGATCAGAATGGCTTAATGGGATGGGAGTAAAGCTACATTCTGTTTTCTAGGCAGAGGATTCAACATCATCTGGCTGTTAGCTCACACACCGTTCATTCACTCGCTTCAAAACATAGCCATGCCACGTGCTCCCACGTATGCATGCACTCATATACGCCCGCTCACGTTTAAGACATTAAGGAAGCACTTGATGCCTTCGGAGGGAAGGTTTCGTAATTTCATTACTAAAGAGGCGTCAAGGTCCCTATGCTGCGACTGTCTTATGTTTCCTCTAATACCAGCGTTCCTGGACGTATGGGATGCACACGACATATCAATGAAAGTTTCTTTTAAAATCTTGCCAGAGAAAACTCACAATTGTGAAATGTTGATGGATCTAATAATTAATTCTTGTGATGTTCCATATAATGTAATTTGATACCAATATATTTAACGTAATGCGACTATCTTTACAGAAGATGCCCAGAATCGTTGATTTCATCGTTACAAAAATATTATCGAATCTTCCCCGGTAACTCGTGCATTATATTTTCGTCTACCCTACCTAAACACTGAATCAAAAACTAAGTAAATTAGTATGAAAATTGCAGTTTGTTTTTGCGAACCTCTCTTAGAGATGAAGTTAGGAGCGCGAATATAGTTCATCTTCTTCGGTTTCTCTTAATTGCGGGTATTTCCTCCTTCATATTTACTGCAACACAGTGACTCACTCCAGGTGTAGCCATACTAAGCGTAGAGATTCCGTCATGCAGCCGTTATTATGCAGTACTAAACACATGTTCATGTAGATTAAACTTCCGTGTTGTACTGACGATTTCCGATGAGTTTTCCCCTCATATTTTTTATTAGCGTTTTAATCCCGTGGTTTCATTTCAAGATAATTTGACACGTAATAAATGAAAACATTTGATATTCTGGCAAAAAAATTCATTGCGACATTCAAGTAAACATATTATTTTTTTTATTTATTTTATTTTTACAGATCATACATAGTTCAGTACATATAAGACTTTACATATGCATTGAAGGCTTACATTCTAAATTACCTTAAAATTATACTAAAAGCTAATTCGGGTGAGGAAATCTTTTCCAGACACCTCTAAATACAATCTATTTCGGCAAATTTGAATAGGAATGCCTGGTAGGGATATCTATTTTTTAATCGGGTTCTATGGGGAGGTTTTCGGAGTCTGAAGCTGTCTAGGTGTGGAATTTGAGGTATGGAGTGATAGAACTGGGTTGAGAGATATGTCATATGGTGTGTTATGGATTCAATATGAAATTCTTTGTGGAGCTGTGAGTTTGAGACAAACCAAGGAGCATTAGTGATAGTTCTAAAAAACTGGTTTTGGACTATTTGGAGCTTGTTTAGGGTTGTTCTTGCAGCGGAGATCCAAACTGGACAGGCGTAAAGGAGGAGTGGTCTAATGATACTTTTATAGATGGATATGGCGGTTGGGAGTGGGAGGTGAGAGGATCGATTAATGATGGGTTTTAGTTGGTGTATCTTATTTTTTGCTTGCTGTATTTTACTATTGATGTGTTGATTCCAGTTCAGTTTAGTATCCATGTTTAGCCCGAGATATTTGACGGTGCTATGAGGAGGGAGCCAGTTAATGGGTTCATTATTTATTGTGAGCGGTGCTGGAGGAGTATAGGGTCTTAGAGTGAATATTTTAATAGCTGTTTTGGTTGGATTCAGTTTTATTTTTAAATATGCTGCCCAACTGTCTATTAGATTGAGATACAACTGAAGAGAATTTCTGATATTTACTAATGACTTACCGGCTAGGAAAATTGCAGTATCATCCGCGAATTGGGCTGTTTGTATGTTGTCTAATTTCGGGAGGTCGGATACATATAAATTGAAAAGTGTAGGGGATAGTGGCGATCCCTGTGGTAAGCCAGCACTTATTTGTCTTGGATTTGAATGGTGACTGTTGACGGTGACTGAAAACGTTCTATTTTCAAGGTAGGAGGATATTATTTGTATGAGATAATATGGGGTACCTATCTTTTTTAGTTTGTATATCATTGCTTTGTGCCATACTCTATCATAGGCCTGGGTGATGTCAATAAAAATCCCGACTGTGTGCTTCTTATTTTGAAAGCCTGTGTGGATATATTCTGATAGCCGTAGAAGTTGATGACTGGTAGAGATTTTCTCGGTGAATCCAAATTGCTGTTTGGGAATTGCATTAGTCTGAATTAAGAATGCTTTTAAGCGCGTGAGGATAGCTTTTTCCAATATTTTTGCAAGGGTAGAGAGCAAACTAATAGGACGGTAACTTTCAACTAATGAGGGGTTCTTATTTGGTTTAGGAATCGGTAAGATGACCGCGTGCTTCCATGTTAGAGGAAAATATCCGATTCTGAGACACGAATTATAAATATTTGTGATGAAGGCCAATGCAGAGGGAGGAAAGTGTTTAACTATTATATTACTTATTCTATCGTAACCAGGAGCTTTTTTAATTGGCAGTTTGGATATGATATTTTTTATTTCTTTGGGTGATATTAATTTAATTCTTGGGTTTGGTCCGTACGTGGGAGTAATAAATGCGTTATTAATTAATTGATGAGATGGATGGTATTGCGTAGTGTTGGTGGTAAAAGTGGACGAAAAATAGTTGGCGAAATTTTCTGCCTTTTGGAAGGGGGTGTATGCAGTTGTTGTTGCTAGTTTGATTGGAGGAATTATAATTTTTTTCCTGAGTATCTTTTTTGTAAATTGCCAAATTGTGTTGTTTTGAGTACTGAGAGATTGGATAAGTTCATGATATTGCTTATTTTTATGATTAATTAATGCTTTTTCAAGATATTCCTGATAATGTTTAGTTCGTGTTTGACACTATTACTTTTGGAGCGGATCCATAATCTTCTGGTTTGGTTTTTAATGTTTATGATTTTCATTATTTCCGGGGGCAGGTTGGTGTAATTTGTTTGCTTCTTATCACTTGTTTTGAATTCCGAATTTTGGGTTGCTGTTTGGATGATAGAATTTAAAAATGATACTGATTGATCTATCTCGAGGGCGGATTGTTGTATTTTTATTTTGGGTATTACTGAATTTAATTCTGATTTAAACTTAATCCAATCGATCTTACAAATTTTTGTATTGGGGAAAGGGGCATGAGGGGGAGGAATTTGGTGGGAGGTTACGAGTATGGGAATGTGGTCTGAATCTAACTCAAATATTGTAGAAGCGTTAAATTTCTGGGACGAATTGGTTATTCCAATGTCTAATATGTCGGGATTCCTCGAGTTATCATGTGGGTAATACGTAGGTTCCGGTGTTGTTATTATTTTCAGTGTGGAGTTATTTATAATATGTGCCAGCTTTGTTCCGTTCCGGTTATTGTTTTTACAACCCCATGACATATGTTTTGCATTCATGTCTCCGAGCATTAAAACATTATTGCCTGTTTGAAAGAGATTTTTGATGTTATCAATATTTAATTTATGATCGGGAGGTTTATAAATGGTTATAATTGTCCAAGATTTTTGTAATATTTCAGCATTAAGTGCAATTATTTCTATTTCATTGTAGTTAGGTGTTGGTATGAGGTGATGTTTTATGTTAGATTTGATTGCAATTAAGACTCCTCCTCCTTTACTATGTGATCTATCTTTTCTATATGTGGTAAAGTCTGGGCAGTAGAACTTATTACTGGGTTTTAAATGCGTTTCCGTAACACAAGCCACGTCAACATTATAGGTATGGAGAAATTGCGTAAATTCTATTTTTTTATTAGAAATACTATTAGCATTCCTATTCATGAAGGTTATTCCATTTAATCTATTTTCTGCCATTTCTATTATTATTAGTTAGGAGTGAAGATATGGAATTTCGGATGGAGTTGATTATGGTAGGAATTAAGGAATTTATGAAATTGATTATACTGGATGTGACTGCTTCGATGATGTTATTTAGAAAGGAACTATTTTGTTGGTTTCCATTTTGGGTGCTATTGGGGTGTCTATGATTGGATCCAGCGGCAGTAGGGTTTGCGCGGGCGGAAGAGTTGGAGTGTGTGAAGTTACGTAGTTGTTGTGATACTGGTAAGGAGGGGAACTCGGTAGTGGAGTGGATGTTGCCTGCAGTGTGCGAGGATGATTGGTTATTTGATGATGAATTTGTCATGGGGTCAGTACTACGGGCATTATGGGAGTTGAAGTATGTGCAGGATGTTCTGTCATCGGCCTTGTGCGGACCACTGCAGTTTCTACAAATGGGGTTTTGACTTTTATTTGGACAAAGAACTGAATAGTGACTTTGGGAACAGAAAGCACAACTTATTTGATGGTTACAATTGTTCTTTGTGTGACCAAAATCCAAACATCTTTGACATTGCACTGGTCCCTGCGATTTCTTCCTTCGCTCTGTTGTCACTCTTAAATTACAAATATGTTTTATGGCTAGAATATTTTCTATGGGGTCTTTACCATTGAATACTGCTGCTACAACGGGCATTGGGGCGTTGTTCTTAGTGAGTCTGGTTATTTTAATTAGTGAAGGGAATTTTTGCTTAATTTCCTGGAAAATTTCAAGTTCTGATAACGATAGATCGACATTTTTAAACACAACTGAAATGTTCTTATTTAACGGGTCTTTGTATGTGTGAAAGCTTCTCTGAGTTTGGAGAAGGTATTTCACTATTTTACGGAAGTCCGTGGCTGTTTGGGCGTTTATTTTAACTTTTTGATTTTTTAAATCTGCTACGAAATTAATAGAGACCTTGCTTTTTAATTCCTTTACGAACATGTTTAAGTTGGAAATATCGGCGACAAATATGGGCGGAATTCTATTAGGGGGGTCCGTTGACTCTCGGTTGTCAATGTTTAAGTACTTGAATCTGTTGTCTGGTACATTGGTATTTTCCTTTTCTAGAGGTCCAAATCTATTACCCACTGGCACTCCATACTCTATATGTTCTGATGATGAGTCACTTGCATTACTAGCAGCCCCTAAGAGCTTTTTATGTTCTGGCTGCGTATCACTATCACTCACTGACCTTTTGCGGTTGCCTGCTGCTTCCAGGTTTGAGGGCTGGCCTGCCAGCTGGCCGGGCAGGGAGTCCATGGTCACGGCACCGACCTCAGACTGTTGTAGGTGTGAAGTCTGCTGTTGCACTTCCATTACTTCAGGGGTGTAACCATTGAGGGAGATGAAAGATACACCATCGGGGCTCGTTGCAATGGATTCCGTGTCTTGTAGGGTTTGCAGGGCTGCGCACAATACTTCGCGCGTGTTAGGATCGATGGCGGAGGCCATTGATTCACTGAGCGACGCTTCACTTTACAACACAGAGATCCAGATTGTATGTGACGGAGCACTTCACTGTTTCTAATTCCTCAACTACTCAGTACGTTCTATTAAAAATGTAGTTTAGCGAGAAGGAAAATAGCGGCAGTATGCCGCGATGCAGCGAGTGGCCGAAGCCACTTGCTGAACACTGTGTTATTCTACCACTTAGCCGGATTCCGACGCTGTATGCGATAACACTGGTTTGAGTCACTGTTGCGCTAGAACTGACTGGGCTGTAGCAGAGCTGCGGAGCACGTCCGAACTCGACTGCGGTCCGATAAGGAAAAACATATTATACGGAATGACAATCGTTAAGTATTTGGTATTACTTCACAATACGGTAAGGCGCATCACAAATGTCCTTGACACACATTGACAAGTTTAGTATTTACAGTCCTAATATTGTGAAGATATAAGAAAATTAGACCCAGGTTGTTGAATATAATTCAAAGGCGTTCAAGAATTCTAGAGAGTTAAATAATTTTTTGTAAATGTGGAATTATGTTGCTTAGCGATATCATGACAAAATCAAGTATCTACTTGACAAATCTACTCTTAAAATGTGGAGAATTCTAAATTTTAAAAAAAATGTTCCTGCTTTATAATGATCACACATTTTATTTGCACTTTTTAGCAAACTAACCACATGACTTAACTCCCCTTACCGGACACCCATCGAATTGTGGATTGTATACTCCACTTAAAAAAACGTTTCAATTTCTTTGGCAATATAGTTATAATGATCGATCACAAATCGTTCCTAGTTGCGAACAGACATTGGTTGTAATATTTCTTGCTCTGACTACGATTCCATTATTTTCTCGCCTATAGATTTGAAAATTAAGGTTAATCCTCATGCAATCCTCCTGCTAAAGAGATCACGTCCTAAGTTACGAAAAAGTAAAGATGTGCTAAGAGAGTAGCGACCTATCTGAAAGCCTCTTTGCTCTATTATATTCTACTATAATTATTTTATATTCTACTATAAATTAATAAGTATAAATTAATACATTAATTTGTATATTATTATATCAATTATATTCTACTATAAAATGTGTGCTTTGTACAATAATCATACTGTATCAAAATTAGCTTTTTACAATATTTTCAGAAATTGAAGATGAAAAAGAGTGTTTCAAAATAGATTATTTATTGCATGCAAATATTTTATTACAATGGAGCAAATATTGTCTTATTATGAAATATTGGGCAAAACAGTCTTTGCTACCTGTATTGATAATTCAACTGAAAGTAGTGTAAGAGCTAGGGTAGGGATTCCAGAAGTCAAGAAAACGTACACAGTCAGCAAATTTCCCCTTTTAGTACGTAACAGATTTTAACTGTTTCTTGACGTTAAATAAATACATAAATTTAATGGTCAGACTGTTTTATCTAGTTTATTTTCTAAACATTGATGTCCTCGTCATATCAATCTATATCATTTTGGTTCGTTGCCCTCAGTTTAAATTTGTTTTAGAAAAGGGATATACAGTCAAATTAATTTTTAGAATTTAATTAATTTTTAAGAATTTTTAAGAATTAAGAATTTTTATGAATTTTTAAGAATCATTAGAATTTAAGTAAAATTGGTAGAGCGACCATTGTAGATTATTCTCGTTAAAACAGGTTGTAACAATCCAGGATCCCCAGGAATGAAGACAGGGCAAAGAATAAAGATAAACATGTAATAAGTGGTATTAACATCAAAGGCGGGGACAAATGAAAGCGGTGTCGCGTAGCGATAATTTTTTGGAAGTCTAAGAAGACGCGACAAAATCATAATGGGGACAATATAGTTCAGTAGCGTTTGTCGAGTGAAACATTTTGGAAGTTATTTGAAAGAAATCGGTTCACGCGTTCCAAAGATATAAACAATTTAGTGAAGTACGTTTTAAGCACACAACTAGACACGATAGCCATTGTTGTAGCATAAGATCTAATGTAAAAAGTTGGTTTTTTCAAAAAATTAAGTAAACGCGTGAAGCGATTCAAACGAAACTTTTGGCATTAATAGAAGAAATTATGGGGAAAATTATGGCACTACTCACAACGCGGAGAAATTTCGGGGGGCTACGGTATAAAAGAAAATGTAAATTGTATAAGTGAGAAATTCCAAACCAGTCGTATGACGTCAGAGCGGTGGAAGGGGATCGACCGTCTTCAGATTAAAAGAACTTTGGAAATTTTAGATGGTAGAAAACGAAATAGAAAACGGTAATAGCATTCAATTTGAAAATGCCTGAGAATAATAAAGAGAGACGACCCAGAAAGAAGAAGATTAACTTAAAAATATATAATATTATATAGAAGACCCGGAAGTGATCGTGAAATGTTCGAGAAAAAAAAAGAGGAAGTCTCGTGACAACAATGAAAGAATAACGCGGGGAGGATAGCTTGAGAGGGACGTATGTTGAAACGCTCCGCGGAAATTAAAAATTTTGTTAGAAAGTTGTGCTAATCACGCGAGCAAAGTTAATTTTATAACGTTTAGTTGTAGTGGAGAAAGTTTAGAAGGTGAAACGCGGAAAATTATTGAAAAATTTTCAAAGAGAACGTTGTTCGCGAATATAAACAGTCGCATCATCAGCCGTGTGATTAAACTCGTTTCGTAAGTAATAAACAGTTATAACGAAGAGACATTAATTATTTAAATGAAATTTTCCGAATTACGTGTGTGAAAAATGGAAGGATGCTGCGAATGGACAAACAAAAGGACGCTGCGTATATTTGGCGAGGGTGATGCATGAGAACGGCGCGGTGCAGGTCGCTGAACTCAACGAAAGGAAAGTGCACTAACTTTATTTAAATTGGTAATGCGCATTGATAAGAAGAAAGAATAGACTCATAGCTTCTAATGTACAAGGCCAAGTTTTGTCAAATAGAAATAGATTTTATTGAAAACAAAAAATAGAATGCGCATTCAAGTATGAATGATTTGGTTTTAATCTTATAGTGTAAATCTTCAGTGTGAATGAGAATTTCGTGTTTCTAGGGTATTGTTTATTGTGTATTTAGTGTATTGTGTATTGTTTTCGATTTTGTGTTGTTTGTTATTTGTTATGCCTCTAGCAGAGGAAGGAGAACAAAAAAAAAAAACAGATAAAATAAACGATGTCGAACGTTGTTGGTTCGACATTAAACCAATGCAATTGGTCTTATAAGTATGTGTAGTTAGATGAGGACCTACGCCCACGTGCCCGAATACTACGTCAGGATCCTGTATAGGTCCGCCACAGCCTCACGCCCAGTATTTATATCTGTATGAATAAATATCAGAAAAGCAGCTAGGCAACGGGCAAATTTCAGATGTATGTATTTTTGGCAACCCAACGTCAGGCATAATAGTGGACATTTTGGTAAGAACTATAGATGAAAGGAGCACAGGTAAAGATCGTTACATATTTTTGTAAATTAGTTTTGAGAAAGAAAAGCAGAACGGATAGGTGACGTGTACCATTACATATTTGGCAGCCCAGCGTGGGGGCCATTGTAGAAGGTTTTCGGAGGTAGACATAGGTACCGTTACATATTTGGCGCCGCAACGCGGGTCGTGAGTAGAACGAGTACCAGGGCACTATAATAGTACGCAAGTGGGCGAGGCAATCAGGTCAAAGATCATTGTAACCATAACATATTGTATTTCAAAATGGAGACGCGTAGTGGAAAAATGATAAGCATACGGGATACGTCGGATTCGGAAACAATTTCCGCTCGCGATGAGGACGAGGAGGGCCAACGTTTACAGGACGTAGAAGTAGAAGGGGAGGGGAATATTGCGATAAACACGCAAAGTGCAGATATGAGCCAGGAAGCTGCAGGTGACATTGTTCCTGAGGTGCAAGGGGTACCCGAATCCACCCTTTCCATGTTGCTACGTGTAATGCAAGAAATAAGAAGTGACAATGTTAGGTTGGAGAATAATTTGCAGAGGCAAATAGAAGGTAAATTTGAGGAAGTTGTGGAGCAGAATAAAGGAATAAATGCCGCGCTGAACAAATTGCAGAATGAGGTGCAGGTCGCGGTGTCGAAAGTTCAAGACGAAGTAAGCGCGTTAAAGTGGAAACAATCGCGCGTTTCGCCAGGTTAGAACAGAACGCGAAAACGGGGGAGGAAACATCAGAAACTCGTTTCGCGGTACAAGAGGTGTTCAACCAACAAATTAGTACAGGTGTGGGTGAAATCCAATCGACCGTGGGCACCTTGCAACAATCGGTGCAATTACAAGAAACGCGATTGTCAGACATAGGCAGGAATGTGCAGGACTTCAAAGAAGTGGCGCGACAGCAAGACGCTCGTATAGGTCGTGTAGAAGAATCTATCAGTGGGATAGATAGAAATATTATAACGGCTGTTCAGGGAGAATTAAATAGTCGGAAATTGGCAGATATAGGATCGACAAAAGAAGTCGATAAAGAAATTCTGAACAAGATAGCAGACCTAGAGCAGCAGATGTATGCAGCGCGAAGGGCGAATGGCAATGGTTACGCAATGGGGCATGCGACGTTGCCAAATTACCTGCGATTTCATGGGGAAAGCAGAGAACAACCATACTCATTTCTGACGGCACTCGAGAACTATTTTAAAGTAAATAACATTCCGGAAGGAATGAAGTTGAGATTCGTAGAGGAAGCCCTTAGCTCTAAGGCGCAGTATTGGTGGCAGGCGCTGACACCAACACCGGAAACATATGGGGAATGGAGGGCTAAGTTTCTAGAACGATACTGGAACCAACACCATAGGTTCGAGTTGAAATACCGGCTGATGTCAGAACGGTATCGGAAAGGAAGCGCCGAAACTATGAGCGATTTCGTCACCCGGAAAGGTAGTGCATTTAAGGTATGCAGCGAAGAATTTAACCCGGCGGAAATTATTCGAATCCTCATTCGACAGATGCCGAGCGGGATAAGAAATTTGCTTTGGAACAATATGCCGGAGACGATTGACGCGTTAATTGAAAGAGTAAGTCGGTTTGATCAGGCGAACGACGAGAATGAACGGGACGGGCGTGACGGGAAAGGTCCGAATTCCGGTAATGGTAATGGCAATAACCGATACAATGGAGGGCGATATCGGCATGATAATGTGTGCGCAATAGAGGTGCGCGAAGACAAGCCTCGAGGGGGGGAAGAAAAGTCACAGGACGGACAGGTGCAACGAAAACCGAAGCCGAAGGACGGCGAACGAGCAGGCGCGGAACGATCGGGGCAAGAAGCCAGGGATCGTAATCAGGCAAAGACGGAAGGGGCGCAAGGGCGATGGGAACTAACGGCAAGGAAGGAAAACTAGATGCGTTTGGTGCGAGAAGGTGGATCGAACCAAACGAGAGGCAAAAGGATGTCGTGACAATTGTGGCAATAGCGAGCATTGTGGTCGAAGGTGATGAATTGCTTCGAGAGGAAACAACGGAAGGCGCAGGGCCAAGTAAATGTTTGATTCTGCAAGGCAGGTGTTACGGGAAGGAAGTTCGAGCGCTGGTAGATACGGGTAGTAGTATTAGTGCGGTATCGGAAGAATTTTGCAAGAAGGTGCAGAAAGAGGGGCATATGTTGGTAGAACTGCCGACGCGGAAGCTTCGCGTGATCATGGCTAATCGAAGAGCGGCAAACACCACAGGGAAGCAAATCTGGTTGGAAATAGATTTAGGAGAGGTGACAATAGAGGTAGCAGCAATTGTTGTCCGGGGGCTGATCCGTGACGTCATCATTGGGATGGATGCACTGGATGCTTGCCAAGCCGTTGTCGACGTGAGAGCGAGGAGAATAACGCTAAAGTCGCAAGGTTTTATTGGAAGCAGGTCAGTGGTCGCTCAACTTGATAGTACGGAGGCGGAAGGAAACGAGCTTCAGGCTACCATGGAAGAGACTCTTCAGAATGTGGAAAGGGCCGCGGAGGAGGTCATCGATCAAGAGGGCTGTCCGGTGCGGGTTCGCCAGTTGCTAAGGGAATTTATTGAAGTTTTTGGGGAGTCGTCAGAGCCGGTGAAGGGCTACAAGTTTAAGCTGCAATTGAAGGATACTACGCCGTTTTCTACGAAGCAATATCCCGTACCACAGGTGTATCATGGGCAGGTGCGCCAGTTGATTAAAGAGATGGAGCAGAAGGGCGTTATTAGAAAGGCAATAACCCCGTACGTTAGTCCGTTGGCTGTAGTAGTAAAGAAGAACGGGAACATTCGTTTGTGTCTTGACGCGAGAAGGTTAAATACGGTCACAATTCCACGATACGAGACGCCACCTACTGTAAGTGAAATGGTTATGAAGTTAGGGGGGGCGAAGATCTTCAGCGCGTTAGATTTTTCATCCGCGTATTGGCAAATAGAGGTAGAAGCTGGATGTCAGCAATACATTAGTTTTAAATTTGAAGGAACTGTATATTCATTTACACGATTGCCATTCGGGTTGAAAAATTCTGGCGCAGCGTTGATCAGGTATCTCGACGATGTGATCCCGGCGGACTTGAAGAACACCATAGTGATGTACGTCGACGACATTATTTTGTTCTCACCTGATTTGGAGTCCCATTTGAAGGATTTGAAGAAATTATTAGAGATTTTCAGAGGGTACAATTTAAAATTGAACTTAGAAAAGTGTGAATTTTGTCGTCAAAAGGTGCAGTTCATGGGACACGAAATCTCGAGTGCAGGGATGAAGATACAGGAGAACAAGAGAGAATTGATTCGGAGTTTACCACCACCCAAGAATGTGCGAGTATTGCGTCGACTTTTCGGAATTTGCAATTATTATGCGCGATTCGTAAAGAATTACTCGCAGAAAGTAGTGCCGTTGTTGCACCTGTTAAAGAAAGGGAGCAGGTGGCAATGGACTCAACAATGCCAAGAAGCCTTCGAGCAGTTGTTGAATGCTTTCGAACGCACGTACGTAGTTCAATACCCCGATTTTCGTCGCCGTATGTACTTGCAGACAGACAGTATCGGGTTCGCATTGGGGGCGATGTTATTTCAGTTAGGTGAATGTGGAGAGCTGCAAATAATTGCTCTAGACAGTCGCACGTTAAAAGGAAGCGAATTAAATTTTGGAGTGACAGAATTGGAAGCACTTGCTATTGTGTGGGCGACCCGAAAATTTAGGACATTGGTGGTAGGGCGTCCATTCACAATTATTACGGACCACAAGGCATTAACATTTCTTATGAGAAGCCACACTCACAACGATAAGCTTCTACGCTGGACTTTGTGGTTACAACAATTTCAATTCGAGATCGAATATTGTGAAGGTCGGAAGAATTTGCTTCCAGACTATCTGTCAAGGATAAAGGTGAAAGAAAAGGGATGTTTGAGAGCGTAATGACAGTCATTAAAGTACGAGAAATCAACCCACGATGGACGACAAGGGCGGTGATCGATATGCAACAGCGCAACGGTTTTGTGCAAGAAATCGTGAAGATGGTTAGTGGTCAGCCCTACGACGAGAATCAAATACGAAAGGAGAAGGAAAAAGACGTGAATAATTGGAAGATTTATGAAAATATACTATTAAGAAGAACCGGTAGCACAGGAGAGAAATTTCGGATATGGATTCCAGAGGAAAATCGTAAGGAGCTAGCTACTTCCACGCATGAGCATTATGGGCATTTTGGAGGGGGGGAAAATAGTGCAGATATTAGCAGACTATTGTTACTGGCCGAACATGGGAAAGGAGGTGAGGCGAATAGCGAGTGCATGTGACGTGTGCCAGAAGACCAAACAGCCGAATCGGCATTGTGAAGGAGAATGGCAAGCAATCGTGCCTCAAGGGCCTCGAGATCTCTATGCAGTAGATTTATACGGCCCGCTGCCGAAGACGAGGTTTTGCAACCAGCATTTATTCGTCATCATCGACGTGTTCACGAAGTTCGTGCAGATTTTCCCCATACGAAAGCCCAATACAGCAAGTTGCGTCCGCCAAGTAAAAAAATTTATCGAAATGTGCGGAAAGCCGGCCCGGATTCTAAGCGATAGAGGAACTCAGTTTACAAGCGACAGGTGGAGAGAGGAAATGGAAGCTCTAGAAATCTCCATTCACTTCACAGCTGTGCGCCACCCTCAGAGTAATCCGAACGAGAGAGTAATGCGAGAATTGTCACGACTATTCCGGGTATATACGGCAGAAAACCATCGGGCATGGTTTGAGGCGGTGCCAATATTGAATGACATCCTCAACGCGGTACCGCACTCCAGTACCAACGTGACGCCGTGGGGAGCGCACTTCGGAAGAAGGAAGATGAGACCATTTGACCGTATTCAGATCCCACCAGAAATCGGCGGTGTACAAGAAGTGGCAGCAGGTCAACAGATAGTGTACGAGCAGTTACGGAAGTCGGCAACGAGTAGGAAGAAGGCCCAGAAGCAGTGCCAACGGAGGACGTTTAAAGCAGGAGACAAAGTATTAGTCCGAGCGTCTCATTCGTCCTCGTCGGAACAGAAATTGTTTCGAAAATTCTTTCCGCTCTATGACGGCCCGTACACTATTAAAAAGGTATTAAATAATAACAATGGGGTGTTAGTAGACAGGAATGTAGATAAAGGAACTCAGAATATTTATAATGTGAAGTTATACAAAGAACTAGGATGATAATTGGTAATAGCGAGGTAGCCTGTACAAGAAGTTGAGAGGAAAATAGTTCCAATGTTAAAGAATAGCTTTGAGGAACAAAGATTAGATGTTAAAAAAGGTAGTTTTAAGGAATAGGTTAAGATTAGTTGTAAAGAGTATTTTATAAACAAGAAAGGAAGAGTATTTAGATTAAGGCACAGGTGGAAAAGGGGTGAAAAGTGTAACGTGTGATAGTGCGACAATAGACGACGGTAGAGCGTGTCGATGTAGTACAGTGCAGATGCAGACACTAGCCGGTGCGTCCGTCGCAAATCTCCAGGGAAGCGGTAGTGTTGTGTACTTCAAGCATGCATTGTTCGCTCAAGGTCAAGTTCACCAACACAGTCAGCGAGTAGCCGTTGAACTGCAACAGGTACTGAGTGAAGTAGGAGGCGTGTGGGAATAGACAAGAGTAACAATGTGTAGTGATAGATGTAGACTCATCATGACGGTGTCATATCTGAGCGACATCTTAGGCAGGGGGAGATGTAACAATCCAGGATCCCCAGGAATGAAGACAGGGCAAAGAATAAAGATAAACATGTAATAAGTGGTATTAACATCAAAGGCGGGGACAAATGAAAGCGGTGTCGCGTAGCGATAATTTTTTGGAAGTCTAAGAAGACGCGACAAAATCATAATGGGGACAATATAGTTCAGTAGCGTTTGTCGAGTGAAACATTTTGGAAGTTATTTGAAAGAAATCGGTTCACGCGTTCCAAAGATATAAACAATTTAGTGAAGTACATTTTAAGCACACAACTAGACATGATAGCCATTGTTGTAGCATAAGATCTAATGTAAAAAGTTGTTTTTTTCAAAAAATTAAGTAAACGCGTGAAGCGATTCAAACGAAACTTTTGGCATTAATAGAAGAAATTATGGGGAAAATTATGGCACTACTCACAACGCGGAGAAATTTCGGGGGGCTACGGCATAAAAGAAAATGTAAATTGTATAAGTGGGAAATTCCAAACCAGTCGTATGACGTCAGAGCGGTGGAAGGGGATCGACCGTCTTCAGATTAAAAGAACTTTGGAAATTTTAGATGGTAGAAAACGAAATAGAAAACGGTAATAGCATTCAATTTGAAAATGCCTGAGAATAATAAAGAGAGACGACCCAGAAAGAAGAAGATTAACTTAAAAATATATAATATTATATAGAAGACCCGGAAGGGATCGTGAAATGTTCGAGAAAAAAAAAAAAGAGGAAGTCTCGTGACAACAATGAAAGAATAACGCGGGGAGGATAGCTTGAGAGGGACGTATGTTGAAACGCTCCGCGGAAATTAAAAATTTTGTTAGAAAGTTGTGCTAATCACGCGAGCAAAGTTAATTTTATAACGTTTAGTTGTAGTGGAGAAAGTTTAGAAGGTGAAACGCGGAAAATTATTGAAAAATTTTCAAAGAGAACGTTGTTCGCGAATATAAACAGTCGCATCATCAGCCGTGTGATTAAACTCGTTTCGTAAGTAATAAACAGTTATAACGAAGAGACATTGATTATTTAAAATGAAATTTTCCGAATTACGTGTGTGAAAAATGGAAGGATGCTGTGAATGGACAAACAAAAGGACGCTGCGTATATTTGGCGAGGGTGATGCATGAGAACGGCGCGGTGCAGGTCGCTGAACTCAACGAAAGGAAAGTGCACTAACTTTATTTAAATTGGTGATGCGCATTGATAAGAAGAAAGAATAGACTCATAGCTTCTAATGTACAAGGCCAAGTTTTGTCAAATAGAAATAGATTTTAGTGAAAACAAAAAATAGAATGCGCATTCAAGTATGAATGATTTGGTTTTAATCTTATAGTGTAAATCTTCAGTGTGAATGAGAATTTCATGTTTCTAGGGTATTGTTTATTGTGTATTTAGTGTATTGTGTATTGTTTTTCGATTTTGTGTTGTTTGTTATTTGTTATGCCTCTAGCAGAGGAAGGAGAAAAAAAAAAAAACAGATAAAATAAACGATGTCGAACGTTGTTGGTTCGACATTAAACCAATGCAATTGGTCTTATAAGTATGTGTAGTTAGATGAGGACCTACGCCCACGTGCCCGAATACTACGTCAGGATCCTGTATAGGTCCGCCACAGCCTCACGCCCAGTATTTATATCCGTATGAATAAATATCAGAAAAGCAGCTAGGCAACGGGCAAATTTCAGATGTATGTATTTTTGGCAACCCAACGTCAGGCATAATAGTGGACATTTTGGTAAGAACTATAGAGGAAAGGAGCACAGGTAAAGATCGTTACATAGTTTTTGTAAGTTAGTTTTGAGAAAGAAAAGCAGAACGGATAGGTAACGTGTACCATTACATATTTGGCAGCCCAGCGTGGGGGCCATTGTAGAAGGTTGAGGTAGACATAGTAAATG
>BLKR01006967.1:0-46534 GCA_011170035.1 Teleogryllus occipitalis | reverse complement strand
CCCCCCGGGCCGTAGGCCCGCCGACTGACTGTGTAAAAGGGGCGGGGTCGAATCTCGCCCCGCTCGCTCAGGCGTGGCGGCCGCACTCAGCCGCGCACCGCTGGCCCGCGCTTGCTGCTGGCCGCTGCCGCCAGGGGCGGTAACGCCCCCCTGACGTGCTCCTGTGGCGGCACATTCAATCATGTGCGGCCGGTCACGACACTCTCCGCGCCCAATTGCGTCGTATACAGCGCAAAACGCACCCTCCTGGTGCTCCTCCGGGGGCGCAACTGCGCCCTGGGTGTCTCCACTGCGCCTTCTCCTCCTGGCTCGCTGACCTCCTCTGGTGGGGGTTCTGCTGTGTCCTGGCCGCTGGTCCCTGCGGCGGCTGTCTCCTGCGGGATGTAAATGGTTTCCCTCATCACTTTTTTATAGACCTCCTGTTGTGATACCTTGGGGAGTGAATCCACCCTGCTGGGGTTTACCCGGGGTCTCAACTGCCCCTGGTGGCGTGTCACTACCCTACCCTCTGTGCGGACTAGGTATGTCCTGTTCCCTTTTGCTGCCGTTACTATGCCCGGGAGCCAAGCTGGGCATTTTTAAAAGAGGTACAATATACCATATCACCCACCTGGAATCTTGGTTGCGTTCCTACCGACCTGTAAGGATCCACCGGGCTAAGCAGTGACAACAACGTTCTCGGTTGTCTCCCGTGAAGTACCTCGGCAGGGCTCCTGCCGTCCGCGCCTGGCAAGGTGCGGAAGGTGACCAAGACCCGCAGCAGCGCTCTGGACCTGTGCGTACCTGCTGCGCGCGCTTTCGATATGGCTGTCTTGAACGTTCTCACGAACCTCTCCGCTTCCCCATTCGATTGCGGGTGAAACGGCGGTGCACAGACATGCTGGATCCCATTGCTCGCGCAGAAATTCGCGAACTCTTGGGATGTGAATTGGGTTCCGTTGTCTGACACCAACGTGACCGGTAGCCCCTCGGTCACAAAAATTCTCTCTAGCGCATTGATGGTCTGAGTCGACGTGGTGTTAGCCATTTCCACTACGTATGGGTAATTAGACTTGGCGTCTACTACGACCAACCACATCTTGTCCCAAAATGGGCCCGCGAAGTCTACGTGTACCCGTTCCCACGGCTCACTAGGCTCAGGCCAGGGAACCAAATCCTTCCTCGGTGCGCTCTGATTTAACTGGCAGGCCTCACATCTCTTGAGCAACTGTACGATGTCGGAGTTCATCCCCTCCCAGAAGCAGTGACGACGCGCCAGCTGCTTCGTGCGGACCACCCCCCAGTGTCCCTCATGGAGGAGGTCCAATACGGTCTTCCTTAGTACCTTCGGGATGACGACTCTCGTAAATTCCTCTCCGGCTAAGAGCAACACTCCTGCCTTGCAAGTCAACCTGTCTTTCTTGTTATACCAGGATGCATTGCTCCTCAAGCACCTAAGTGGCCAGCCTTCCCTAACATAATTCCTCACTGCCCGCAGCTCTGGATCTTTATCCGTCTCCTGCGCGATTCTTCTTGCTCCCAATGGGAACTCCGACAATACCAGGCACTCTTCCGTATCAATCTGGAGGCACTCTTCCTCCAGCTTGTCGAACTCCAGGTCCGGACCTCCTGGCAACCTGGATAAAGCGTCCGCATTGGCGTGCTGCGTTGTGCTCCTGAAGTGGATCTGGTAATTGTAGTCTGACAAGAATAGCGCCCACCTTTGCAGTTTCTTCGCTGTGCTCTCCGGGATCCGTTTTCCAGGGTGAAATAGTTGCACTAGCGGCTTGTGGTCAGTAATTATATGGAATTTACTGCCATATAAATAATCGTTGAACTTTCTCACCGCGAAGATTATTCCTAACGCCTCCTTTTCAATTTGCGAATAATTTCTTTGATGTTTGTTGAGGGATTTTGACGCAAACGCAATAGGCCTCTCCACCCCATTGCTGTCCTTCTGCGATAACACCGCCCCAAGACCATACTCAGAGGCGTCCGCTGCTACCGTGGTGAGCCTACCCGGCACAAAATGATTTAACTTAACTGTTTTGACTAGTTCTTCCTTCAACCGGCTCAGAGCTCTTTCGCAGTCTTGGGACCATACGAATTTCACTCCTTTCTTCCTCAGCTTGTTTAGTGGAGCTGCGATAGTAGAAAAATTCCTAATGAACTTGTTATAATAGTTCACTTTTCCCAATAATGCTTGCAGCTGCTTCACGTCTGCTGGCGGTGGCAGTCGTAGGATGGCTTCTACGTGCTGGCTAGTGGGTGAAATGCCGGTGCTATCCAGCACGTGCCCCAAGAACACTACCTGGTCCTTAATTCACACTTGACCTTGTTCACCCTCAAACCATTGTCTTGGAGCACCTTAAATAAACTCTTCAAGTTTTCCTCGTGTTCCTTTTCCGTGCTCCCCGTGACTATGATATCGTCCAGGTAGTTACAACAGCCCTTCAGCTCTGCTGTCAACTGTTCTAGACAGCGCTGGAACAGTGCGGCTGCGGAATTCACGCCGAATGGCAGCCTGTTATATCTGAAGAGTCCTAACGGGGTGTTAATCACCAAAACTTCCTTGGCTTCCTGGTCGAGTGGCAGCTGTAGGTATGCGTCCCGTAAGTCAATTTTTGAGAATTGTCGTCCACCAGGACAATTTATAGAACAGATCTTCCGGCTTCGGGATTGGATATTGCTCTACTTCTACCTGTTGGTTCACAGTACTCTTGAAATCACCGCACAATCTAATCGAACCATTGGCTTTCTTTACCACGACCAACGGCGTGGCCCACTGGCTTGTTGATACTGGAGTGATAACACCGTCCGCCTGCAGCCGTCTCAGCTCTTCGGCTACTTTTTCCCTGAGGGCCCACGGGACCGGTCTTGCTTTGAAAAAGCGTGGCTTGTGCCCCTCCTTCAACTGGATGCTTGCTCGGAAGTGTTTACATTCCCCGAGCCCGGGAGAGAACACTTCTGGAAACTCTTGTTCTAGCTTCCCGACGACCTGTGTTTCTTCGTTCTTCGCGACCTGGTTCACTGAGTCACTTACTCCAAACCCGAGTTTATCAAAGGAGTCGAGGCCCAAAATGTTCGTCACGTCGTAGCGGTCCACCACGATCACTTCAATATCAGCCTGCTTCTTCTTGTAAGCTGCCCTTAGCGACACTTTCCCCAACACCTTAATTGGGGTCCTGCCGAAAGCGTACAAGCCTTTCTGCACCCTCTGACACCTGGGTGCCCCTAACCGCCGGTAGGTTTCTAAATTGATGAGTGTTACCGCGGCCCCTGTATCTAGCAGGAAATTCACCGGCACTTTTCCCAACTCAATTTTGACCATTAGTTTATCTTGCTTGCTGGTATCGAGCACTTGACTGATCATATCGATTTCCATGTTTTGCTCTTGTTTCTTGTACCGCTCCGCGTGCCTCTTTTTTCCGCAAACCTCCCTAATGTGGCCCACTTTCTTGCACCAAAAACACTGCGCGTTTCTGAACCTACATCGCTCTCTTGCATGTAACCTCTCACAATTTTTACATGACTTCTTTATTTGCACACTGTCACTGTCACTTCCACTGCCACTGGCTCTCTTGAACACTGGTTTGCCGCTGGGTCGGGGGTTACGCCTCCACTCACAGTGGTTGCCGCCTTTGTTGCGGTAACCCTTCCCGGCACCGTCACTATACTCACTGGAGTCACTGTCGGTCTCGTATTCTTTTGCCGTTTTTCCGCTGCGTACCGACCCACTGTTTTTGATGTGGTGCAAGTGCG
The DNA here is from genome assembly GCA_011170035.1 of Teleogryllus occipitalis. Classification (NCBI taxonomy): domain Eukaryota; kingdom Metazoa; phylum Arthropoda; class Insecta; order Orthoptera; family Gryllidae; genus Teleogryllus; species Teleogryllus occipitalis. Next base: position 42,793 of record BLKR01006967.1, on the reverse strand, counting down.
ATTCTGCTGCGATCTGGCGAGCTGTCTCACAAGTCATTTCGTACGTCTTACACAGGTTGTGTATTTCCTCTAGCGAAGGGTTATCACTTTGTAAGGCTTGAAACCTAATTTTCTCTTCCGGCGTGTGTAGCACTACCATGTCCCTTATCAAAGTCTCAGCGTATGACACTTCCTTATCTGATGGCGGGCACTTGAACTGACAATGCCGCGCCAGCCCGGCTAGCTCTGTAATCCACTCACTGTGTGTTTGCCCCTCACTTTTTCTGCACTGAAAAAATTTGAACCTAGCTGCTACCACATGAGGCACTTTGTTGAAGTAATTGTTGAGCTTCTCTAGCATTTCTGCCCATTTGACACTCGATATTTCTCTCTCTGGGAACAGTTTTTTCACTAGGTTGGTCACCTTGTTACCTACGCAGCTCAAAAAGAACGCCTTTTTCATTTTTGCGTCTCCTACCTTGTAACACAGTAGGTGCTGCTCCAACCTGTGTATGTACTCGGCCCATTCCTCTGCGTCCGGCCGGAAACCAGGGAACTGTGGAGGGGAGCGGGCACTGACCGCCTCCAACAATGCCGCCATCTGCCTATCAGCCTGTTGTTGCTGCTGCTGCATCTGCTGTTGTTGTAGCTCGAGCTGCTTCTGCTGTTGTTGCATCTGTTGTTGCTGTTGCTGCTGCATCTGCTGTTGTTGCAACTCGAGCTGCTTCTGCTGTTGTTGTATCTGTGCTTCCGCCAGCTGCCGCTGCTGCTGCATCTGTTGTTGCTGTTGCTGCATCTGTTGCTGCATCAGCGTAATTAAAGTTGTTATTTGTTCGGACTCCATGTCGTTGTTTTCTCCTCGTCGCCAATTTGAAGTGTCCAAGTTCCAAACACAAAGGTTCAATAAACAATTTATTGCCAAAAACCAAGTACAAAGCTATAGTGCCGGATATCCTGAAGAATTGGTACAGAGACGAAGCCGTGTTGTCGTAAGTCCAGGAGATGTACCAATGTATGCCGAGTCCACCAAGTAACCAGAAAGAAGAGTCCGTTGTCGTAGCGCTGTTGTCGTAGTCTATCGCACTTCACCGTAACCACCACTTAAACACTGTCTCGACGCACTTTCACCGCTGCTCGCTCGCTCACTCACTGACTGCTGCCTCAGCTCCGCGTCGAGGTTTTATAGCCCCCCCGGGCCGTAGGCCCGCCGACTGGCTGTGTAAAAGGGGCGGGGTCGAATCTCGCCCCGCTCGCTCAGGCGTGGCGGCCGCACTCAGCCGCGCACCGCTGGCCCGCGCTTGCTGCTGGCCGCTGCCGCCAGGGGCGGTAACGCCCCCCTGACGTGCTCCTGTGGCGGCACATTCAATCATGTGCGGCCGGTCACGACAATTACTAAATCCCTTTTTTCGATAAAATTATTAAACTTCAAAAACATAATCTCAGGCAACACTAAGTATGCTATCAACTTGCATCCGTCTGCTACCACAAGCAAACTGGCTCTGTTGCTTTCGCGGCTCAGCTCGTTCTGCCCCGCAAACCATAATGCTCGCCTTTCACTTTTCGTCTTCTTGCCCATTCCAAATCCCTTCCTTCTTGCCAGTTCTGCGCATCCCCCTTTCAATTATCTAACATCTCTGTTCTTTCCTCGTGGGCTATTGGTTGTTCACATATCACGGTATATATTCTTTGAGATCTTCCCTTCATTTTCAATTTATGATTTATATTGTCATTCATGGAGATCCCTCGCGTATCCACAATAGTTATTTATGTATCAAGGGCGTTAAGTAGATGTTTTTGCTCCGAGGGTGACTTCCAAACCCGAGGACCTCTGACCCGAGGGGTTGGAAGTTGCCTAAGAGCAAAAACACCTAGTACCACCAGTGGTGCATACAAAACTTAATGTTTTAGTAGTTCGTTGCTGAATAAACGAGAATTCGAAACAATTTATAATTTGTCTTGCGTCTAAAGTGAAAAGATGCATTGTAATAGTCATTTGTCAAAATGACGTTAGATAAACAAAACAGTGTGTGTATCTAATTACTATTGCATAATTGGTATTGGACTGATTTGTTCGTAAACAATGAAAGAATATAGTGAAGCTCCTTCGGAATTTCTCACGAAAGCTAACAAAACTAGGGACAGTGGTTTCCAGTAAAATCTGAAAAAATATATGAATGGTATATTCGTATGGTATATCTCGAAAAATATATGAATGGTATATTTGTATATATGTATGGTAATATTCACGGTATATTTGATAGTTATAAAACAGTGAGAACGACAGTGTCAATTGCGTTGATGAAACAGTATTTTTAGGTTATTTGCTTCTATTGCCAAACGTTATTTAGAATATATCAAAACACAAATAAATTACATTTCGAGGATGTTAGCCGATGTGCCTTATACGTCGCATTACTATGATTGGTACTGCTACTCAACACGCAAATACTACGTCTTTGAAAATGGTAATACGTAACAGAGAAATATGAGTGATTGTTGGAAATTCACGGGAACATTCCAGAATTGCAATTTTCGTATCAATTAAGCAAAATAAGGTTTATAATGAGTTATTTTACTTATTTGAGCGTTATGCCATTTATTTATTGTAATTGTTTGCATCGTAACTTTAATAAATCGAATTCATAAAAATGTTGTATACGTTATGTTGGTATTAGAGCGGGCCATAAAGTATTTAAAAGGCCCGAAGGCATAAAGAATCAGGAAGGCCCGCAAGGGTATTAACAATACCGTTACGTGTTTTGTTTGAGGTCCGTAATCACACAGCAATGAACTAGTGAACCATAAATAAAATTAAATATTTTATTTTCCACCGTTTGGTCACACTTCCCACTCTGCTTGTTTATATTTTACATTTTTCGTCCATATAGACCTCTGTTATTGCTGTTATATGCGTTCCTTTTAAACTTTGTGATTTTTTTATTGAAAAAATTGGATAATCTATCACACTATAAAATATCTTGGTATGTTATGTAAAATGCATGTATTTCACAGGTGATTTCAAGTAATTTACAGCAGAGATCGGAACAAATAGATTTAGGATACACGATTCAATACGATATACGATCCCGTACCAGTACTCGTGCTTAAACAACACGCACAAATCGATCCATTGTTCTGTTGTTAATATTGACACTAATACCGGCGCCGATAGCTTTACGATTAGCTCCGTGAGCTCCGATGAGCAGGTCCAAATCCGGCCGAACGTGACATGTTTTTATTTATTTTTAAGCTAAAATCCACGCCATGTTGTATTAAACTCTAGCGTCCTTCGTGAAATCTTGAATATAATTTTGATTTCTCGACAAAATTAATTTTGCCAAAATTAGAGCGACATCAGAGATTTGGCAGATTCTGTTAACTTGGAGCAGTATCAGGAATCGCAACTAAGATCATAGTTGCGAACAATAGACCAACTAAGACACTAATTCAGTACACCCTCAAATGTCAAATACTGGGGCCATGAAATCAAGGAAGGAGATGCTGCCGATTGATTTCACCAACAGATTTCAAGCCCGGATTGGAAATAAATAAGTAAAGTAAATAAGTGAGGCAAATAAGTAAAGTAAAGCAAATAAATAAACGTGTGTGCTTGCGCTGTCGGCAGGGAACTTTTCCTGGGCCACGTGACGCGCGTGGCGCAGTTGGTGCGCCTGCTGTTCCCGGGCGTGAAGCCGCTCATTTGGGACGACATGCTGCGCCAGATCCCGCACCGCGAGCTGGTTGAAGACGCCAAGCAGCTGGCCACCCTCGTGGAGCCCGTCGTGTGGGTGTACGACGGGGCTATCGCGCCGCAAGTCACGCCTTCCCTCTGGTGAGTGAGACGAGGCGCGCCAACCACAAGTTCATCTAGGGTTTTGATTGATTAATTTTGATTTTTTCATGTTTCCGGGCGCGTCAACTGCTCTGGTCATTAGTCCCGTTAGTGTAGTGTGTGTTTTTTTCTCGGGAGACGGCGGTGATCTTCCCTCGCTGGATGGCGAGATCCGGCGCCGACCTACCTTCGCTAATGGGGTTTCCCCCTAACCAAGACACTCCCACCAGCGGGGCACCGCCCCAGCCGGGACAAGCTCTAAACTCCCGACCGGTCTCCCGGAATATGTGGTAGTGTAGTGCATGTTAGTGTAAGTGTGTGTGTAAGGGGAGAGGATAGGACAAGGAAGGGGAAGGACAGATTGCGCGCGGTCCGTTTGATAGGGTACTGCTCCGGCATTCGCCTGGTGTTGATCGGAGAAACCACGGAAAACTGCCGATCAGAGCAGCCGGCCGCAAGAATTCTCCTCCAGACAGCAACTGAATTCGACCTAGCTGAAAAGCTAGTGTCGAAAATCCTGCCGCCGTCAGGACTCGAACCTAGGACCTCCCGGTCAGGGACGCTGCAGTGGCATCACTTGGTGCACTGAGCTACCGCTCCCGGTTTCATCTAGGGCCATATTCATAGTTACATAAAGGATAAGAAAATACTTAAGCTATAAGAAGTTACTTTTGATAAGGAAATGCTTATGCACATTTGGTATTCATAGACGATACTTATGCGGTACGATGCTTGCAGCATTTCGTGTGGCAACAGCGTATTGGCTGTATCACGGCCACTTGAATCCTGCCAGAAGCGCTCTATCAAACGGGCCGCGAACTAATCATATGCGATCGATCGTGGGATAACCTAACCTACGCTGTTTCTTAAATAATGGCAGTACCTTAAACAGAGATTTAAATGGTGGTGAAATCAGTAAACCTCTATTAGAGGTGGATTTGACCACTAATGTTGCCAACGATACTTTTTTCTTAAATTATTGATCGTTGAGCATTTCCAAATTGTTTTGCATGTCACATAAATTTCATTTGTGGCTGCAAAGAAAGATGCCACCATAAAAATCCTTATAATCTTAGAAATCGTTGTCCATTTCATTCTTTCAAATTACGATAATTTTCAACGCACGAAGTGAGAGTTCACTGATAACTATAAGTGAAGGCTGGACCTTCCTTATAGCTACGAGGATTTTCTTATTTAGGTGGATAAGTTGCTACTATGAATTGAAAAACGTTATAAGGAACTCCTTAATGTTTTCCTTATTATAAGTGACGACTATGAATACGGACCCTAGTCTTTTATAGGGAGAGTCATTTCATGCGAAAAAACACGTCACCGCATGTGCTTCTAATAGATAAACAAATGTTTCTAATGACTTTTCCCAATTGATTAATTAGTGACGCCGGGCGCGACAATTGCTAATAATATTATTTCCGTACGTGTAGTGCATGTATATTTTACGACAGTCCTGTATACCGTGTAACCATACCACCTCTTACCGTACCGATTACTAAAGTAGATCTATCATTAGCCTACTTGTTTCGCGACGTGTGATTACACCGTCACGCATCCCTGGGAATATCTCAATTTACGGATAACCTTTTCTATTGGTAGTGGGTTCGTCTTTGTTAAACTACTGATCAATTAACAAGCCAACACAATTTTTCAGTTGTAAATGACAAATAACATATATTCTATTGAATGAAAATCACTGTACAAATGAAATTCACAGATCCTACTATGTTTTCACTTTTCGTAAAATTATGGTAGCTAATTCCCTACCTAAACTGCAGTTTTTCACTAAAATAATAATAACTCAGATCCCTGTTTACAAGAAAACAAGCAATGAATACATATTGAGATATACAAATTTTCTCTCTACATTAGTTTCTCGCAAAGATCTTAGCGTCCGGCTTGCTGGGTCAATGGGTCACGATATATTATAATCCTTATTACCTTTACAATGGATTATAGGATCCGCAGACTATACAGCGCTGCTGGGAATCTGAAATAGAATGATTCTAATTCCTAGTTCATTACTGTTTGGATTGACTAAATGAAAGATCACTTTCTTTTCTAAAGAACAAAATTTAACAAAGTTTATTGTTACCTTTTTGCAAACAATATAGTGAATTTAATAAATGATTTTGATGTTAGGCCTTTTATTAAGATATCTTTGAATTTAGAGTTTTATACCGCGGTTAACTTATCTATTCTTCGTTGATGTCCCTCGAAGACTTCTCAGTCGAAATATCTTGCGAGCTTGCCGTAGTCCAAAGTTCCAAGAAATCCTCTTCTGCTCCTATCCAAGATGGTGTAAAACTATCAAAATTATCAGTCCCGATTACGTCCTATGACATAGTCCCGAAATCTATAACTCGATCACCACTCCCGACAAAGTTCCAATTTATGCATCAATATTACTTCCACATGCAATATCTGCAATATTATTTACTGTCCTTAAACTTTCACGATCTGAAAACCCGACTCTGACTATCTGCACTCCACTCGCTCCCACTCACAACTTACGATCCGTTCAGACACGCGATGCCGGTCAGAATGAATCTTCCTGCTTGATTCATCCGCGAAGCTTCCTATTAAACTCCCTTCTTTTTTTTCATAACATTTGACCGTCATTCTCTCACCCAGCCAATCCGTGCGTTCGTTATATTTTGGTGTAGCTGACCTTTCGATCGTCTAAACTTCTTAATGCATATTCCACCATATAGTCTTCAAATAAATGTTAGTTTATATTCATGTGACATATCGGTATGTCACAATATTTACACTTCACAAAAAATATCACACATGAGACACACAAATCATAGTACAAATATCCTGTAAAAGAAAAAATACATACACACAATACTCGAAATTCACTACTACCTGTTGAATCACTAATTACGTTACACTCAATAGTCACATTTGACCTTCGGCTTCTACATAGCCTTTCAACACAACATTTTGTTTCATAACGTCTCTCAAATGATTTGAAACATTAAAATATGACTCTAAATAAATAATTCTGTACAAAACAACTTCTATCATAAACATAAAGAATTACTTTAATCTGATTCTTGTTACGACTGTCGAAAAGAAATAAAACCACTGGCTAGCAAGACCAATGTTCTCAGAAACTTGCCCGATCAACGTCTACTATTGAGGGAAGCTCACATTACAACGTTTTGGCTAGTATAATTATACTCCTATCTCAGAAGTTTTTTTCCAGACTGAAATTTAGTGAGTGTTCTTTCTGCTTTTATATGACTCACGACCGGCGAACTCCGCAAGTTGGTCCCGCGCTGTGTAGCTGGCCCGTCGCGCGACACTCGCGCCTCAAGGTCGTCGTTCTTCTGCAAGGTCCGTGCGTTGCCCGTCGCGTCGAAACTGGAGTGTTCCGAACACCGTCTCCCCGTCGTTCGGCGAAAATTCACCACAGCTTTCGCAGAGGCGATGGTCGCATCAGAATGCGAGTCCGAAACTCCAAGTTATGACTTCGTAATAGCAAAAGTCAAACTAGTTGTTGGATAATCCGTCTTTCTCATAACTCTCAAAATTCCATAATAGGATTTCCAAAGTGAAATTCCCAAAAATAAGAATAAAGAATATATGAAATGTATGAAATATATTAAAGCTGTAACAAAGAAGAAACATGTCCTATGTTACAATAGTCCTCTTTTCTAGCAACAAGAATGCAGCAACGTGGTTTTACAGATTCATTTCGATCTATTGCCGCCGTCGTTCTTTCGTTCATTGCATTCTTGTTTAATATTCATTTACTAATTCCATGTAATCTCACGATATTCCCAGTACGTAAATCCATGAAAAGTGCTCAGTCAATTACCTTTTATTAAAGCTTTTGTGTTCCGCAATCTTCGCGTGTCCCTCGTTGACTATGTGGTGTACTCGTAGGCAACCGTTCTCCTTGGCGTCTCGAACCAGAAAGAGAGCGAGCTCTTTTGACGCAAGTTCACGCCACGTCCGTATTTCCACAAAAATTTCCTGATTGGCTATGGTCGAAGTGCGTTCAGAAATCCTTTCCTGACTTACGCCATCTCTTCGCCACTATAGGAACTACGTGTAGGGCCTAATGTCGGGTATTATTTCTTCCATTTTCCGTTGGTTATAAATGTGACCGACGACAAGCGGTTACAACCGCGCGGCCCTGCGAACGAACCCGATCTACGACGTCTCGACCCTGCGTTCATATCCAATCGTATCTCCAGCAGGCCCTCAGAATTGCAGTGCTCTCGCTATTTTCCGAATATCCAAATGATCTTTCGAGACTACAACAGCGCTTCGAGTCTTGGAAATACGTAGCAAATTCCGGTGACATGCTGGCTGCGATTATATTGGAAAATAACAAAAGACACCTTGTCAGGAATACGAGCATCTGAAGCCAAAACGGTAAAATAATCATCTATTGCTGTTATTTAAGAATATGGTGGTGTTTTTTCCTGCTTGAAATGACTCATCCTGAATTTCTGAAGTCGGGTTACTTGTTGAATGGCTCAGTTGCAATCCCCTAGTATTACCTTAAGATGTGTGGAAGCACCTGAAGAGACTTGCCACAATCTTCTCCAGGTCGCAGAGCGCTGATTTTCGCGTGTAAATTGCCGGTTGGATACAGCAGTGCCTGATTTCTTAACAGTATGGGTATCTATCTGAGTGCCATTTCAAACTTTCGTTAGCTGCTGAGCCACTGAATGTTTAAAATGTTGTTGATAACATCCACTTGAACGTCAAGGGATTGTTAACGTCCCACTCCTCACATATTCCCCTCGATTTCCTTTCGCCAAAAATTCGACGTACTACTTGGTCATAAACGATACCGAAAACGCGGCTTCTGGGGAAGGTATTTCAAGGAAACATTTTTAGTTTAAATAAAATCGTGTGGTTCTAAAACAATTTGAACTTTCTCATCGTATTTTCCCGTGTGTAGAAAGTGAATTCAGTGTATTCACGTTCTTCAAAATTGTATCAAAAATGCACAATGCGTATTTTAGCCGTAAATGAAGTTAATAGTTTACATTAACGCCAACGAAAGGTAGCCGTCATTATCGCCTTGTTATCCGTGCGCCGTTAAAACAATGGATTAAAAGCAATGACCACTGACCGCTAATTCGTTTGGGATGCACATTTTGCCAATTAGCATAGTTGATAGAAAGATAGCAGTTGATAGCAAGAAAATGAAAATGGATAGAAAAATATAATAATTAAATATATTTTATATTATCAAAATTACTCGGTTTTTACTTCCATTATGATTCATTTCTACATCTTATTAAGCAAAGCAAAATCATCTATTCGTTTTCACAGTTAACTCAATTAAAGGACACAATTTAAAATAGGTTTTAAAAAGCGTCTAAAAGATTAAATTTGAAACGTATAATAAAAGCTCGAATATAAGAAACGAAAGATACCTGAATTAATATACAAATTCTAAATAGCATCCAACTGCGTAGCATTACCACTCATTTTACGTTCATGAAGCGCAGTAAATTCGAAGCTGGCGACTCTGTCACCAAATTACACAAATAATACTCATATTTCAAAAAAATTATCTTGACCTTTTCTAGATACGTTTTTGATGAACATATTTCATTAAGAAAAATGTTTATCTTCATAAGTTTAGTTGTAGGAAGACACCGAAAAAAATTGGAATTTTTGCATTTTTCAAAAAATCAGTGTTTTCAATCAATGAGACGTGCACCATTCTTTTAAACGCTCTTTACACTATCCAACAACAAAAGGCTGTTGCAGGATAAGGAGGGAGGGGTAAAAATGCTCCCAAGCTTAATTCATTTTTGAGTAGAGGGCATCTTTAGTGTTATTCTGGAGATCATTTTCCCCAAATCTCAGAGTGACAACCTGATTATTCTTTAAGATATCAGAAAAAATACGAAATTTTGGTTTTTGATTTTTTTCATATCATTACTCGGAGGTAAAATTCTGAAAAAAATTATGAGACATAGTTGACATATATACGTGACATATATGTCTTTATTTGAAGATCTGTTTTTGATGAACACATTTCATTAAGAAAAAAATTGTATCGTCATAATTGTAGTTGTAGGAAGACGCCTAAAAATTTTGAATTTTTGCAATTTTCGAAAACTTAGGGTTTTCAACCAACATGAGACCTGCACAATTTTCTTAAACGTTCTTCAGGCTAGCCAACAACAAAATTGAATCAAAATCGAAGGCGCCATTTGTTCAGAAAATTTTGAAAATATCCCAGGGGCTTCATGTAAATTACCTCTTGAAATTAAAATATCGGGTTCAAATTCAAGAGGCCGCGACATCAGCCAGATCAATTGAGGAGTATCAATTTCGGAGAAAATCGGCTGAACGGTTTAGCCGCTAGCATTGTTTACACAGACAGACAGACATTTTACCGTCAATCGATTTTTCGTTATCTATGACCTATAAAACATGGATTCTGTCCACATCAAGTGTCCAAGGCTCTTTTTCCATAGTTTAGCAATTGGAATTATCCACTTCTTCGTTTCCAGAGCCCTGTAATAAGAGCTTTTCTGATAAAAATGAGCGGCTTTTTCGCTGCTGCGTTACATAACTTTCTCTTCTTAAGAAGTTCCTTCTTAAGCGCAAGAAAGTTTCATTTTTCGGTATCAAGGACCCACAAAACATGGATTGTCTACCACGTGTTACAAGAATTTTTTTCTTAGTTTAGCAACTAGATTTAAACACTTTTTGATTACCAGGTCCCTGTAATAAGATTTCTTCTGCTGGAAATTAGCCGTTTTTTGCCCAATATTACATAACTTTCTCGTCTTAAGAAATTCCTTCTTAAGCGCGAGAATGTAAAAGTTGGAGTCTCTTTTGATAAAATGTTGAAAAGGTTTCAGGGGCTTCATGTAAAGTACCCTCAGAATTTAAAGAATATTTTCCAAACTAGCAGAGTTTGAGTCGGGCCAGATAATATTACCAGCAAATATTCAGTTTGGAAAAAATTCGATGAATTTTTTTTGGGTTTCTTCTCAGACGGACGGACAGGCAGCCATACAGGCAAACGGACGTTTGAAACTATTGGAGGTACTGAATGGCACAGACTACCAAACAATTTCATACAATTATTTTTGAAACACGAGTAGTTTTCATGTAATTTCGGCCTTAATTTAAAGCAATTTATTTAAAAACAACATTTTCTCAAAAACCGGTCCAAATTGTTTCACCAAATTTATGCATGGATAGAACAAGCTTAAAAGAATGGCGCAGATCTCATTTTCCTTGATCTCTCTGAATTTTCGAAAATTGTAAATTTAGATATAATGCGAAGAAAAGATGTGCATTATATTTAATAAATATCCTGTAATTTTCATGCTCTCGTCCCGGCGAATAAGCTGATAAGTCGTGGGAAAAAACTTCTTTCAACTGATACTGGAAGTCAGGGATTACTGATATTCAAACCAAACCTACATATAACTATAGTGCTTTTGCTGCTCTTGCGTGAGTTCATTTTTAAATGCAACAAAAAAGCTTTTTTTGCCTTTTAAGTAGAGTTATTCGATTATTCACGCAAAAATGAGAAGGAACAATTAAATTATATTATTATTTACATACAGCAGAACATGAAGTATGACACATGTTTCCTTGAACTTTGATGTCTTTGTAGTATTCCATTAAAAATAATAATGAAGGCGTAACTGATTTCATAAATAAGAAACACTGTAAGTATGAACAAATGCTAGATTTGCTTGTGTTGTTTCTTAACGACCATTCTCCTAAGAAGGCAATTAAAAAGCGATACTACCCAATGTGGCCACACGTCAAGAGAGAACGAAAGGTGAATTGGAGAGGAAAGAGCGTTTTTAGTCCGGATCGCGGATATATGCATATAAATATTCGAGGAGGAAACAATTCCTTTTTCTTTGCTGTCATTCAAAATCTCTGTGCAATAGTAATTACTAGTTGGATTAAACACCTGTTCGATTGCGTGCAGATAGAGGCGACTCATGTCCTTAGGAGCATTCACCTCTGTTGATTGGAGATTAGAATATAACCCCTAATCAATACATCATAGCTCCCGGGTTCTCTGAGGCCACATGCCTCCGTAATTGCGGTAATGTTTAATGTGAGGGTAGAGGTGTCACGTGTAATTAGATGTAGTTATACATTGTCATTTAAATAATATACGTCTTCTCCTTGATATTCTTTAGTAATATTTCATGAATATCAATGAAATCGACAGATTTTGATTCTGTAAAGTAGTACTAGTAAAAATTTTGATTTTTTCTTAAAATTTTGAGAATCCCAATCACCTTGGCTCCGAAATTGTAAATTCATATAAATATTATAATTTAACGTGAAGATATTAAATAATGTTTGTATACAAAGAAACCTCTATGGTCACACATGGTTAAGAAGAAAAATGGCCGTTCGTGTAGGTGACTACTTAATGGAGATTGTGAGAGTATGGAAAACGAGTCTTTGTATAATTGCAATGAAGTTAAGAATGCATTGCTAATTAACGTATTTTAATTATATTTAAACTGTAAAATAATGGAATAAACTTTGCTGATACTGGCTCGACAATACAGTCGTGCTGATACTGGTTCGACAATATTCGTTCAGTCTTTCATGGGAATTTTTCAACAGTGACTGTTGGATAGTCCATCAATACCTTATGAGAGGTTTGCAACTCTAAACTGATTATGAGTAAAAGTTTCCGGGCTGGGAGGCCGTGGTCCAGTTGGTATTGAAGAACCAAATGTTTCGTCCACGCCTGCAGTGGACATCTTCAGTGGCGGCTGCGTCGTCGGGGTAGTCTCCGGGTCGGCGGCTGACTAGCGACTGGCTAGCGTCAGTACGACAAATACAGAACACACATTAACAATTATTTTCATATAAAGGGTGCGAAATGATTCGCACTCCGCGCATGAAATATGAACAACATTTTGTTTACAAATGTATAATATATTATAATTTTATGATGATTTTATGACAAAATGTTCATTTACTTAGAAACAATTCACCTTTAACATAGATCGATAATCTAGACTGTCTGCTGCTCGTCTCAATAGGTTATAACAGTGACTTGATATTTATTTTCAGTTGAAACAACTAAATAAAATCTATTTTCAGAGAATGAAGTATCCTATTTGTCATAAATACTCCGTTAAGAACAGCCTTGGATGATTATGTACACTGTCAGAAATAACATTAAATTTAATGTAGTTTTAAAGTACGACTGTACATCAATTTTAATGAACGAGTGTAATTCAATTTTAATGTATCTTGTACATTAAAGGGATATTAATGTACCTGTACATTAAATGTAGTGCTAAAATTAAAATCAAAATCAATCAGATTTAATGTACGACTGCTAACTTAACTTAGTTGTCTACATTAAACTTAATTGTACACGTAATTAAAATTAAATGTACACATACATTAAAGTTACTGTACGTGTACATTAAATTTAATTTACGTACATGATAATTACTTTCATGTACTTTACGTTAATAGTAACGCAGACATTTCTGAGAGTGTAGCACGTATGCTTTCATGAGAACAGTCGACTCCGTCCAATTCATTTCTCGTTCTATCCCGCACTGAAAGCCTTATCAAGCTGAGAAACGAACTCGGTGCAGGAGCTGCGACTGTGCAGTGGCCGATTAGCGCCTCGCGTGAGATGTCAGCACGGCACGGCGTGTGGGCGCGCGCAAACGCAGTATTTAGTCCCTAACCTGAAACACAATGGAGCGCTAAATGTACACGATGCGATTTTCCGCGCCATCGACAGTCGTTCAATTGACTTGGCCGCTATCTGGGGTTCCATTCGGCTACAACATACCGAGCGAGTCGCGCCTGTTAGCCGCGCCTATTGGCGAGTTCGATAATTACCTCAAGTTTAAACTGCTGTTAACGAACTGACGAGGCTATCAAGCTCCCGCACAAGAGTCGTTCGGGCTCTTGTGGCATACTGGCGGCGATATCGAGTGGAGAGGGATTCGAGATTCCTGTGGAAGTGCAATCGACCCAAAGTTGTTAATCTAAAAATACTATTTTTGTATGATAATGTGAGATTCTGTTGGGTCTAATTCTAGATCATTCTTGAGAGATTTTATTGGGTATAAAACATTTAAAATAATAAAAAATAAAGAATAAAAATAAAATAACAAAACCTGTGGTACGCTTGCCCTCATGAAGGAGTTCGAAGCAATAATCCACCTCCTGTTAATCTTTTTTCTCTCCAATCCACGCTGTCTTAAGTGTTTGTAATATTAGTGTTACTGAAGGAAACATCTGATCATTTTATAATTTCTATAAAAATTATAGTTATTATTCTTGTTGTTATTATTATGTAAATAGTTTGTGTAAAATAGTATTATTATCAAGTAAGTAAAAACTAAACAGTTCTCCCCCTTAGACGCCAGCTTCTAGCTGTACCCCTTGGCCCGCCTGGCATTCCATCCACTGTCTTATCATCCATATCTAAGGCCTTAGGAGGGGGCGTTTCCCACACCCTCACCATTTCCCCTCTCTCTAGATATCCAGCCCTGGACCTGTCGATAACCGGCTGAGGTAGCAGCAGCCCTTCCCAGCTACTCCTCGGTTATCGCCTACACTACACTGTGATCCGGACAACCTAAACGGAATAGTGGTTAATGACAGGAAATGGTATGGAATGATTGATGAAGCGATCCGGTGGATTGCATCTTGTCAGGGGGATCGGGAGAACCCCGAGATAACAGGCCGCGAACCCGCTTTGTTCGCTACGAATACCCCTTAGAACTGCCGGGGATCGAACGCAGGCCCCTAGAGGGGGAAGGTGTGCAGCCTAACCACTACGCACAGGCCTCGCTATTATTAACTCTAATAATGTAATTATTTCTGTTTTATTTCATTCATTGCATTTTTTGTAAAATTCTCTTGTAAATGAATATCGAATAAAAAGTTATACTGATCACTTTTACTTACCCGATATTAACAAAAGTATATTTTGTATTATAATGGTGCGAAAGTAATTATCTTTATTACTCTTGAATGAAGTTTGTAAATTCTTACACAAATGTTTACCTATTCTTTATTATATTATTCTTTCCGGTCTATATGTGCAATATTTGCAAGCAAGAGATCCACAAACAACTATTAACGAATAAATATCCAGGGAAGATTCAATATTCTACTGGTGGGTTTATAATATTTCTCTTTTGTCAAAACTTAATTGTTTCCTACAGAAACATATATTTCTAACGTTGATTTGCCTCCAAATATGCATTTATTAATATATTTCCAACGAAGATAAGATATTGTTGAAAATGATATTGAGAAATTTTCATTTCATTTCCCTTAGCCGTGTTTCGAAGATAATAATCTGTCTTAAATCCGTTACAAATAACCGCGAAATTCAGTCACATCTGCACGCAACATTTGCTTTCAATCCGGGGCATTTTGTAGCTGTTAGGCGGCGGCGCAGGCGGCCCCCGGGGCGCGGAGCCGTGGGCGGCGGGTGGGCGCTGCTTGAGATGCAACGGAGGGCGCCGCGCGCATTCTGGAGCTGCGCCTCAAATCCCACAGCGCCCCCTCCCTCTCCCCCGCCCCCGCCCCTCCCACACCTTCCACGGCCTGCGCAAAATGCGAGGCGGCCCCGCCTTTTTGCGTCGCCGCGCCCTCCCGGCCCACGCGCGCCTCGCCCGCCCCCTGCCCCCGCTACCAGCCGGGCTTGCCCTGCGGTCCACCCTCTTTCCACGCTCTTCCACCCTCTGAGGGTCCTTTTCCCGCTTTCTGGCCTCCAAATCCTCGCCCTCTTCTTCCCCACCCCGCCCGCCCCTTGCCACCGTCGCCCGCCCGGCTTGCCCTCCGGTCCTGCCTCTTTCCACGCTCTTCCGCCCTTTGAGGGTGCTTTTCCCACCCTCTGCCCTCACACTCCCCGCCCTCTTCATATTCGCTCCCTGCCCTTTCCCTGACATCTTCCCGCTTTCTTCTATCCTCTTACCGACCTCTTCGGGTCCTTTTCCCGCCTTCCTTCCTCCCACTCCCCGCGCTCTTTAAGCTCTCTCCCCACCCTTTCCCCGTCTTCCCGTTTTCTTTTATCCTCTTTCCGCCCTCTTGGAGTTCTTTTCCTGCCTTCCGGCCTCGCACTCCCCACGCTCTTCAAGATCGCTCTCCGCCCTTTCCGTGACATCTTCCCGTTTTCTTCTACCCTCTTTCCACTCTCCTCGAGTCCTTTTCCTGCCCTCTGGCCTCCCATTCCCCGCCCTCTTCAAGCTTGTTCACCGCCCTTTCCCTGACATCTTCCCGTTTTCTCCTATACTCTTTCCGCCCTCTTCGAGCCCTTTCCGCTTTCTGGCCTCCCATTCTCTGCCCTCTTCAAGCTCGTTCACCACCCTTTCCCTGACATCTCGTTTTCTTTTACCGTCTTTCCGCCCTCTTCTAGTCATTTTCCCGCCTTCTGGCTTCCCACTCCCCGTCCTCTTTATGTTCTCTCTTCATCCTTTCCCCGACATCTCGTTCCCTCCAACCCTCTTTCCGTCCTCCTAGTGTTGTCTCTGTCCAAAACCCGCCCTTTCTCTTTCCTTTATCCGTCCCCATTCTTCTCTCCCCTTCCTTGGTCACCGCGTACCCTCTTCTTGCCCTCGTGTTCACATTTCACGCTCATCCCTATCTCTTCCCGTTCACTCTCGACGTTCCCGGCCATTGTCCTCCTCTTCTCCCGGCCCCTCCTTTCCTTCCCGACCTCCTCACGTTCTTTGTATGTTCTTTGGTACTGAACGCTTTGCGAAACAAGATTTTACTATTTCCCACTCGTATCTGGAACACAACATGGAACAAAAAGGAAAAATGTTAATGGCACCCGACTGACAATGATGATAATACCAGAAGTAAAATGCAAATCAATAGACAGGTATCAGTGGTGGCATTGATCGTTACTTGTGGTGACATCACTGCACATAAGTGACAAACAAAATACCGCACCAGTGAAATAACATCAGCAGGGTATGTTGGCGATAGAGGAGACAGTGCCATGCCACATGATATTGACCTTTAACATGTCATGAGTACATAAGTGTCAGAGTGGAAACATAATGTATTATGATTGCCCGTCGTCGCGTTCTGTGTTTTGAATTGCATTTTACTTCTAGCATTATCATCATTATCAGTCAGTCGGGTGCCATTAACATTTTTCCTTTTTGTTCTACGTTGTGTCCCGGATGCGAGCGGAAAATAGTCATATCTTTTCCGCAAAGCGTTCAGTACCAAAGTTCATTGATACATTTTCCAGACAACTCATCAGGAATAAGAAAATTAAGATAATGACTTCTCTTTTGATATATGAATCTAAGTAACCTTTATTAGTTTATGTCAACTTGCAACAAGCCTTTTTTGTATTACGTTCCAAATGCAGTGATTGTTGTATCTCCAATACTAGGACGGGTAATAGAGTACGCTGACCTCGGCATTTGGAACGCGGTAACTTTGGCAGACAAACCCTACCTACTATTTCTCCGCTGACTCCCTTCGTCCCTGTTGTTCCGTCCGTTCTCTATCCAATAAGCGCAGGCGTCGATGATGGAGAGCTGAAACATGGACCACATTTTATCACAAAGGTTTCCCGAGTGTCACACACTCTCCAGTGTTTATTTCTTGATCCTTGCGACTCCGGATATAGCGAGGAGATGGAACCGTATTGTCGTTTCTTTTACGTAACTTTAATAAAATACAAGACAAGGGCTCTGCAACTCATGTCTGGAGAAAAAAAAAAAAAAACAAAATAAACGCACCGAAGGAAGGCGCCGCTGGACCGCTCCATAATTGAAGCACTATTTCATCCTTTTCATCCGTCGAATCGCATCTCAGCGTCGAGTCTCGTCCCCAATATTCTCGCGAAACGCCGTTCTTTGTCGCCGCCGCCTCCGCCATCTTAAGACGGTGTAAACGTCGGCGCTGGTGCGGCGCAACAAGTAGCGTTGGGGGCTGTTCTTATTTATTTTAGCTCTCTGATCCTGCCGGGGAATCCGCGTTGATCCTCGCTGCTCGGCGCGCGGGGCACACGGCCGGGCGGGAGCCGTGGTTTATGGACACGTGAAACGAGATGTGTGTGTGTGTGTGTGTGTGTGTGTGTGTCGCGCGCGGAAGTGTTGCCGGGGGCGACGGGCCGTGTCAGGAGCGCCGAGTGGCCGGGGACGAGGCGCAGGGGGGCGTGGCGCAGGGGGACTCGGAGATGGGCCGAGGTGTGGTGGAAGACGAGGGGAGGATCGTCACGACCGCGTAGCTCACCGGGGTATATCGTCGTTGATGATACGTAACCTCCCACGTAAAAAACAACAACAAAATTGTACAGGAGGAAGGAAGAACACTTTTTGATGTTAATAACGTACACCTAGCCAAGTTTAAGTATTATATACTTGCTGTATAATAGTAATAAATATTTATTTATCGTAATATTTTTCTGAAAGCATCTATGAAAACCTCTTACCACATACGAGATCTTCTATTATCAATAAGTTGTAAATGTCACATAGGAGATTTTTTATTTTCTATTTTAAGACTACTATTTCTAGTTTTCTTTAGAAATGTTCTTATCAAAAGAAAGAATAAGCAAATTCTGAATCATTAATACCAAAATATAAAAGTCGCTTATTCCGTTGTAAAGGGGGTTGTCTATCATCAACGACGACGATATGTAGGGGCAGTATGTAGCAACGGGGAGGATTGGGTGACAAATAGTCTCTCCCAGAATAAAAGTAATCCCCCTTAATGTGATGCGATTAGTTTACGTCTATGTCTTTCAGAAATTCGAAGTTATCATAGAGTAAATTTCGCTGTTAAATGTATAATTATTTTTAATACATATACTATTATTGAATAACCTGTTCTTCAGGAGGTTTCAGCATCCCCTGTTCTATATTCTCTATACCTTCTTCAGAATCTTCCAATGTTATTCTCCTTTGACCTAAAGATGCTATAATTGAATAATCTGTTCTTCAGGAGGTTTCAGCATTTTCTGTTCTATATTCTCTATTACCTTTTTCAGAATCTTCCAGTGTTATTCTCCTTTGACCTGAAGATGGTGTAATATTTTTCGCAGATGCAAGTGAATCCCGAAAAAATCTTGTGCGTTCCTCTAGAACAAACTGAGCTATTTCACATTTTCATGAAAAACATTATATACAGGATTTTGCGTAATATTACTATAAAATGTTTCTCTCGGTTTTAATTTTAATGTTCCTGTATTGTTTTGTCGAGGTTTCTCGGAAAAAAGTTGATTTTCATAGTGGTTGTGGAAGGAACAAGAAGGCAACAGAGAGCATCTAAACTATACGAAGAAAATAAAATGAAATGGAAAATGGAATGGTAACAAAGCAGGCATGGAAATTGAAGCCAACACAATTAATGTAGGTATTCATCAGGAGATGCTCGATGTAGAGCAATGTGAAACGAGGTAGGTTTCTTAACCCCCGCATGGCCAAGCGCAATGGTAAAACATAGCCGTTAGTGTGGGGGACCGAAGTGACCCCCACCCTAGGTTGTTACAAAAACGCTGTTACATTGAGTATCGAATAGAATTTGCTTTATTAATTATATTGTTTATCATCTTACAATATTGAACAAGAACATTTGTGTAAATTTGGCAAATATTTTGTAATAAATTGAAAAATTAAAAAGGCTTTTGCATAGTCGTCTAAGTCATGTTATCATCTCTGGTATAACTAGAGATGAAGTAAGAAACGAGCCCATGCGGCACGCCTGAGCAAAGGGGTTTGTAAGAGGCCGTAGAGAGTGCAAACGGCGTCGAGAGCGGGAGGGTGCGGCTGCAGCAAGGGGCGGCGGCGACATCATATGGCCGCCGGTGATTCAAGCGAGGGCGGAGCGCGCGCTTAGGGCTTGGGCGTCTCCGGCGACCGCTCGCTCCCTCGCCGCGCCGCAGCGGCCCTTGAGGCGGCACCCCCTCCTCGGCTCTCTCTCCCTCGCCTCCGGCCCTCGCCCGCTCCCGTGCCCTCCCACGAACTGCTCAGGCGTTTCCTCTCGCTCGCCCACGTACACCGGGAGAGGTGGCTAGTGCATCATTGATGTCACTGCAGTGCTTCTGACCGGGAGATTCTAGGTTCGAGTCCCGATGGCGGCAGGATATTCGACACTAGCTTGTCAGCTAGGTTGAATTCAGTCGCGGTATACAGTCGTAATATATACCCCAATTCCGCCAGTTCCCAATTTTTCGTTTTATATCGTTTTTATTCGCAAAAAGTATATTTTTCAGCGATACAAATATCCTTAGCGCTCGTCTCCCTTGCAGCACAATATCTGGAAATTTTTAGAGGCCGGCTGCTCTGATCGGAAGTTTTACGTGGTTTCTCCTATCAACACCAGTCAAATGCCGGTGCAGTACCCTAACAAACAGGCCATGGACCGCGCGCTATCTTTCCTTCCTCTTCCTAGCTCTAAGCTCCCCTCCGGTCTCTGGACATGAGTGGTAGTGTAGGGCTTGTGAGGAATAAGTGTGTGTAAGTACGGGGTGAGGATAGGACAAAGAAGGGGAAGGAAAGATCGCACTCGGTCCGTGGCCCGTTTGTTAGGGTACTGCCTCGGCTTTCGCCTGGTATTGTTCGGAGAAACCACTAAAAACTACCAATCAGAACAGCCGGACGCTAGAATTCTCCTCCTCGCTCTCGCGCTTACCTCCGCGTCGGCTCACCGCTTCATTTTCCATTATTGTTCCTAGTCCGCCCCCACCCCGGTGGGCGGTCGTCTCCATGGACAACCTTGCGTATTCCCGTCGCCTACGCTCAAGTTGCTGTTCCGTCTTGCACTCCTCCTGCCCCGCCCCCGCCTTCACCACCGTCAGCCGCGTGTTCGCCATTGGGCTCTCTCGCCTCGCCTTATCTCGCGCGGATTCCCTAAAGACCGCAGCGGTCTCGTAGCCGCCGCCGCCGCCGCCTCCATCCTCTTCTCTCGGCGTTCCCTCAGCCGCCGCGCTCTCCGCCGCGTCGCTCCCGCTGTCGTCATTCTCGTCGCCGACGCCGCCGTCGTCGTCATTATCGTCACGGCTCGCACGCTCGCGCTCCCGCCCCCCGGGACGCGGCAAGGTGCCGACTGGCTTAGACGGAATAAAAGTGTCCGGCACAAAGGCTCGGAATGTCTCCTTTAGCGAGAAAAGAGCGGGAAATGAACGCCACGCCGCGCCGCGCAAAGGGGAGGGGAGGGGAAGCGCGAGGGGGTGGGGGAGATGGGCGAGGTGTAGGGTGACGCAGACGGCGAGGAACAGAAAAGCTTCGGCCGTGCGATGAAGGCTTTGAAAGAGACCACTTTGAGAGGTGAAATTTGAAATTGAAACGTACAGAGAAAACTATTGACGCAGTCGAAAGGAGAAACTCGGCTTGATAGACTGCGACGAATTGTTTCAGAAATAGTCCGGGAAATGAGAACTGCTGAAGAAGAAAAGGGAAGATGAAACTCGTCCTATTAAACTTGCGTTGTAATTGGGACTCAAGTTCTGTGGAACAAGTGTCTAGAAACTTCACGTCTGTCAGACTGCGAGAAGGTTTTTCTATTTGTTCTCCGTCACTTTTGATTAGTATGTTCTTAATTTTTCAAGACGACTCTTCTGACCATTTGAAGTATGTATTTCTTCACATTGCTTTGTTGTCTTTTAAGGTACCCATTATCTTCTCCGTATATGGTTATCTTAATTTACATTTGACAGAAAAATTATTTTCTTGTGAAGAAATATCAAACAAAATTATTTTGATGTCAGTGTGGAACAAATTAAATCTTTTTACCACGCATTATGTGCAGTACAAACCTATTTGCTTTCATTCATTAAATTTTGTTTCCTTTTTCTTGTGTTAAGACAAAAAATTGTTCAAAGACATCTCAATTACTCAAAAAATTGTATTTCAATATTCCAATATTTTATGGAATATGAAAAAGTATGCGAAACAAAATGTATTGTAATATATTATTTATGTCCCCTTTGGCTCTCTCGAAACTTTTTGCCCTAAAGAAGACTGCAAAAGAATGGTCGGAAAACATTGCTATACAACTTCCTGTGGTTTACAGTGTCTTACAATTATTTTTTATTTTTTTTTTCAATTATCCCTGTTTCAATAGCCTGTTTAATTTAAATCTTTTGTATTCAAAATTGCTAAAAAATATTTTACACAACTATGTTCTATGTTTAGGACACACTCTTGATTTTTTACCATTAGAAAACCATTTTTAAATATTTCTTGGAATTCTTTCTTCGCCCATTCTTTTGATATGTCCTAGCCACTAAAACGTATTTGCATTAAAAATTATAATAGAAAGTATCAGAGAAGTAAGTGCCTTTTTGGGAATTGGACTGGAGACTGGTGAATGTTTTTGTTACACAAATTATGTATGATATTTAAACATTTAATATACGCGTACAAAAAAGATGGATGAGCGTTTTTGAAAAACGATAAAATTATGTTTATTTCCAAACTTATCACTAAAGATTGTGATCAAATGTTGCAGTAGTGTTCAATAAAAAAATAGGTGTGGCTTGTAAAAACAATGAATATTTTTATATCAAGTAAATAACCACATGAGTTTATTAAAAAGCAGTTATTTTGAATTCGGAGACACTTTAATTTTATTTGTAGAGACAAAATCATTATTTTAACCAAAAACCTTATTTTGACAAAAATATTTGCACAAGAAACGAATTAACACAAAAATTGTTTAAATAAAAAACACATTCACTTTTTTAATTTTTAAACTATTTTTTAGTCCTACCGCGAGGAGAGGTTTTTCATTCCTCTGCTTGGTTGCTGTGTGTCTATATAACCGCCATCAAAACAAAACAAAAAAATCGTAAACAAGCACCTTTGTATAAAGGAGTTATTCTAAGAAGGGATTACTTTGAGAAGTCGGGAAACGAATGAACATCACGAAAGGCGATGTCATGGGAAGAGATAGTGATGAAGCCATTTTCTATTGAACTGTAAACGAACGCACTGACAAAATGAGTGCATGGACGTCATCAGCTGTTATATTGCCATCATTGACCGAGCAGTAGATGTCGGAGTGGTCCCTTCGTATAGTAATCTCTGGATACTGTTGGTGGTTTATCACTTCTTCTCCGGCAGACCCTGCTGCTGCAGCGTGACGTCAGCTGCGCTGTGCGTGTGTATGTGTGTGTGTGTGTGTGTGTGCGTGTGTGTGTGCGCGTGCGTGTGTGCGTGTGTGTCGCTCTCCTTAAGCGCCGCGCCGCAAGGCCAGCGCCGCCTGCGCTCTCATTACTCGCTGCAACCCCACGTGCGCCGCGCCGCCGCCGCCGCCGCCGCCGCCGCCGCCGCCGCCGCCGCCGCCGCCTCCGCTTGCGCTCCCGCTCCGCTCCGCTGCCCGCACAGCGCGGGTTGGCGCGCCTTTTCGGGAGCAGCCGGCCGCGGCCCGGCCCACGGGCCCCTCCGCTCTTCCTCTCCTTAGCGCGGTTTCTTTATCGTTTTCTTTTCATCTCCTTATCTTTATTGATCTCCTCCTCTTTACTTGCTCCTCTTTCCTTTCTCTTTTTCCCCTACTCTTTCGCTCTTCGTCTTTCGCTCCTCGCCTTTCGCTGCTCGCCTTTCGCTGCTCGTCTTTCGCTCCTCGTCTTTCGCTCCTCGTCTTTCGCTCCTCGTCTTTCGCTCCTCGTCTTTCGCTCCTCGTCTTTCGCTCCTCGTCTTTCGCTCCTCGTCTTTCGCTCCTCGTCTTTCGCTCCTCGTCTTTCGCTCCTCGTCTTTCGCTCCTCGTCTTTCCCTCCTCGTCTTTCGCTCCTCGTCTTTCGCTCGTGGTCTTTCGCTCCTCGTCTTTCGCTCCTCGTCTTTCGCTCCTCGTCTTTCGCTCCTCGTCTTTCGCTCTCGTCTTTCGCTCCTCGTCTTTCGCTCCTCGTCTTTCGCTCCTCGCCTTTCGCTCCTCGTCTTTCGCTCCTCGCCTTTCGCTCCTCGCCTTTCGCTCCTCGCCTTTCGCTCCTCGCCTTTCGCTCCTCGCCTTTCGCTCCTTGCCTTTCGCTCCTCGCCCCTTTCGCTCCTCGCCTTTCGCTCTTCGCCTTTCGCTCGTGGTCTTTCGCTCGTGGTCTTTCGCTCCTCGTCTTTCGCTCCTCGTCTTTCGCCCCTCGTCTTTCGCTCCTCGTCTTTCGCTCCTCGTCTTTCGCTCCTCGTCTTTCGCTCCTCGTCTTTCGCTCCTCGTCTTTCGCTCCTCGTCTTTCGCTCCTCGTCTTTCGCTCCGCGTCTTTCGCTCCTCGTCTTTCGCTCCTCGTCTTTCGCTCCTCGTCTTTCGCTCCTCGTCTTTCGCTCCTCGTCTTTCGCTCCTCGTCTTTCGCTCCTCGTCTTTCGCTCCTCGTCTTTCGCTCCTCGTCTTTCGCTCCTCGTCTTTCGCTCCTCGTCTTTCGCTCCTCGTCTTTCCCTCTTCCCTTTCTCCTCTTCCTCTCCTTTCCTGTTTCTTCTTGTCCTTTTCCTCCTTGTCCTCCTACTCATCCATATTCACCCTCTTTCTTCTTACTTCTTCCTTTTTCTTCATCGCCTTTATATTTCATTTTTTGTCAATTTTTCGTTCTCAAAACTTTCTTTACCTACTCATCTTACCTAACTTTTCACCAAAGTCTTCCTTCTTCATTTGTTTTAACGTTAAAACGCTGAAACTCTGAGGAAATCAAAAATGTAAGGACTATTAAACCTTATCCTTTTATGAATTCTTTCATTTCTTTGCAGTAGTAAGTACTGTTATACAAGAATACTTGTAAATTCCTTTGCTTACGTCAATTAAATAATATTTCTTCATGATAGACTTTGCTGTTGGTTATTCATACAAAAAATATAATCGATAATATTTTTTTATTTAATTAATTTCAATCAAAATACAGGGATTAAAACATGTAAACCAACCCATCGAAAAAATACCATTGTTTGCTTCCCTAAAAAATCCTATCCATCAAATTTATATGGATATCATTAAAAAATATTTTAAATGTTTGACTCAACGTATCATCGATAAATTGTTTCTTGTGGGAAGGGTATCAGAACAAATAGACCGGGAGCGGTAGCTCAGTGCATCAACTGATGTCACTGCAGCACCTCTGACCGGAAGATTCTAGGTTCGAGTCCTGACGGAGGATTTTCGACACTAGCTCTTCAGCTAGGTTGAATTCAGTCGCTGTCTGGAGTAGAATTCTAGCGGCCGGCTGCTCTGATCGGTAGTTTTCTGTGGTTTCTCCGATCAACACTAGGCGAATGCCGAACCCTATCAAATGGGCCACGGATAGCGCGCGATCTTTCCTTCCTCTTTCTTGTCTTATCTTCTCCCCTTACACACACACACACACACACTAACATGCACTACACTACCACACATTCCGGGAGACCGGTCGGGAGCTTAGAGCTTGTCCCGGCTGGGGACGTGCCCCGTTGGTAGGAGAGTCCTGGATAGGGGTAAACTCCACTAGCCGACGGTAGGTCGGTGCCGGATCTCACCATCCACTGTGGGAAGATCATCGCTATCTCCCGAGAAAAAAACATGCACCACACTAAAGGGACTAATGACCAAAGCAGTTGACGCGCCCGGAAACACGACAAAATCAATCAGAACAAATAGTAGTTGTCCATGAAGATGCAATGCCAGTTCTTTCCTTATTTCATTTCAAACTGCTTTGGCACCTGGAAATTATTCTCTTCTCTTTCAGTACAGTAGACTAATACGACATATGGTTCGTTAATTCTTTTTCCGATTTTCTGCTTGAATAAAATAACAATACTTTGTGTCGGAGTCTGGAACGAATATTTCTATTTGGGCATGTCGATATTGATCTGGATGTATCCGTCCCTCTGGCTACGTTCGTTTGTAGCCCTCTCTTCTCATTGGGTTGCAACGCAAAATTGTGAAGGGCAGACATTTTTTTAATAGTTCGTAGATGACATGCGAAAATGTGGAGTATTTATTTTATATCTTTTCCCTCAAACAATAACAACAACAATAAAAATAGTCTCCGGTTTTTTCTCCTCCACTAATATTTCTTCAATGTATGGAGATGCAAATATGCTTCAAGAGCAGTATTAGTATGTTAAAATTCGAATCAAGGAATAAGAAATTCTGAAAGAATTATATGTTTCATCCCGAGAGACCTCTGGTCTTTTTGAGTAATAATTAGGAATAGAATCGATGAACTAGACTTAGTGCTTCACATTTGACAATATTTGACATTTTCTCCTACTTTTTACGTGATTTCTCTGAGTATATCTTTGCTACTTATTGCTTCATGTTTTCTCTTTTCAAATATCTCTACACTATGCATGTCCATTGTCACGTATGTACAAAATTAAACAAGT
This sequence comes from Teleogryllus occipitalis, assembly GCA_011170035.1. Lineage (NCBI taxonomy): Eukaryota > Metazoa > Arthropoda > Insecta > Orthoptera > Gryllidae > Teleogryllus > Teleogryllus occipitalis. The sequence continues at coordinate 16,699 of BLKR01006967.1, read as the reverse complement.
TAATTCTCCGGAAAAAAACTATCAAGCAATAAAACACAGGATATAATTGATGCACTGTAAAAAATGCGAGACTTAATTGGCAATCTTCATTTTAATACACGCGTGAAAAATATACCGGGATTTATTTGAATGAAAGATTACCTCACCGCCACAGAGAAGGCGAGCTCTTGCAATAATTTTTTTTTCATAAGTACTTTAATGGTTTTCGGAACAGAGTATTCTTATGAAAGATATTTAGTCACACGTGGAAGAAATAAAAAGTAAGTGGAGAAAATGCACTTAACTGATCTCTTCCCATAATTAAATATTGATCTCATGACGACATGCAATATTATGACTTGTGATATTATGTTTGTTTTTTCTTATTTCGGTCATATGCAGTAATAATGCGGATCGTGAAAGCATGTGACAACTAAATTAAAAAGATTTGCGTTGCATTTCCTAAAGTAATAAAAGAGGTAAACAAATAAAAATGAATATATTGCGTGCCTTTATGAAATGAAATAATTAATATGTTTTAATTCCCCACATAGAATCGTAACAATATTTTCCTAACGAACTCTGTCAAGTTAAATCAACGAAGTACTTACGTTTCATATCGGTTAGTGTCAAAAAACGTCGACTTTTTAGTACATATTTTTATTTTACCCGAAATGTGTGTGTATATATATATATATATATATATATATATATATATATATATATATATATATATAAACATACATATTTTACCCAAAGAACATATTCTTACATATTACTGCAATTTTTATTTAATCATTTATTTTTCCTATATCTTCCAGACAAATAATTTTGCATTGCCTATCATTTTTCTGTAGCCTCCTCTCTAAAATGCCGCTATTGCATCGCGTTGAAGTAAATCAGTCCATAAATACCGACGGCATTGTAAATAAAAGGGCAAAGTGTCGACGGAATCCATAGCTTCCGGTGTGTTTGTTTTCAGCGCTAGTATCGCAGAGAACAGAAAAGAAGTGTGGGTTCCAAAAATGATACATTTTGCAGGTGATATCGCGTTGCCACCTCTCATCTTTTAGGGCTCTCCATCGACCTTGATATCCTTGACACCAAAAACTGCACGCACCAGCTCAAGAGGCACTCTTCGTGTTGTTACGGTGATCGCTGTAAATAATAGGGTTATGAGGAGAATAATGTTTAATTTTGGTCTTTATGTTAATGAAACAACAATATACACTAAGATAAAATTGTTTTAATAAAATAGAATTGATATAACGATAATTAATGTTACGTATTTCTAAATTTTTAGTACATATTTCTGTGTATTAAAATACATATTTTCCCTCTTTGCAGTACATAATTATCCGGGCCCTAGTAATGAGTAAGGCACTCATCATCATCGTCATCATCATCAATATGATTATCATTGCACCACAATCTGAAGGTGGAAACGTCCACGACCTGCGCGTGATTCGAGCTCGCAATCCTCGAGCAGAAGGCTGTCGCCTGCACTATTTAGGTCGGCACGTGCATCTGGGAGGGCAGGGCGCGCGGAAATGGATAGGAGCGCACCTGCGACGTCGGCGGCATCCGCCTGCAGACGCTGGGAAGGCGAGGAGTGCTCCACCCCCACCCCCCTCTGCCACCCGCGCTTGGTATTCCTCCCTCGACATGCAGCACCGGCAGGGGAAGAGAGGGGGGTGCGGACGCCCGTCGGACGAAGTCCCGCCAAGTGGGAATTCAAGGAGGGCGGGAGAAAGGGCGGGGGGCGCCGAGAGAGCACATTTAGTTTCCTGAAACCGGATATCCGCGTCTCCAACTTCTGTTAGGCAACTGTGCCACAAAACCAATCTGAGGGTGCTATGGGACTGTTCATGTTTCTAAAACCGATGCTATACTTTTATTTATTATCCTAATGATAATAATAATAATAGTAATAATAATAATAATAATAACAACAACAATAACGTGTCTACTTGTAGATTTTGCTGTACAATGCAATCAAAACGTCGTAACCAAGGAGGCACAGAAACGTCTTAAATACAACGTTTTAGAAATATAGATCAGCGGGATGTGGGGTGTAAGTTTACAGGTCGTCCCGATAGTAACCAGAGCTCTGGGATTTGACCCGCAAAATTTGTTTAAGAATCTGGCCAAACTCGCGAAGTGTTTCATTAAAAGACTGAGAAGTGCATGACATTGCTTTATTGGGACGCCCGTATTTTGGCAAAATGAAGTAGAGGCACTTAGATCTGCTCCTTATAAAGCTGGTTGCAACCTGGAGTAGATTTTGTATTCAACCGACTCAAAACATTTGTAGTCGTGAATAAGAGGAATAATAATAATAATAATAATAGTAATAATAATAATAATAATAATAATAAATGAAGAAGAAGAAAATGTGAAATAATTAAATGTTTCCTTCTTAATATCTATGTGTCTGCCAATATATAATTATCATATTTGATTAACGTCCTACTTTATTCAGTTACAACTAATATGTTTACACATAAAACAGTCCATAAATTATTATGGTTTTTAGACATTTTTTTAAAAATCGTCGTGTGTTAGCCTATAAGATTTGTTTCAGACATCTTATTAAAGCATTATGTGTTTTAATTTTGACATGTTTTCGTAAAAATTAGCAAATTTGAGGTTGTGATAAAAAAAAATTAGAGAATAATACATGAACACTACTACAAAAATAGTCTAAATAATTTACTGTTAATTTGATATGTAACCGTTAGTTGTAACGGTCTGCATAAACTTGATCGTTAATAAAAAGCGATCGATCCTCTATTTATTTAGCCTTTGAACAGTTTGTGATTCAATGAATAAGTATTGCTAAAAAGTCATTTAATTATTTAAAAGGGTTGTTGTACATCTGGTCTATTTTTATTTTGACACGCCATTCTTAATTAGTTTTTTAAAAAAGTATCACTACTTAAAAGTTAGTCAATCAATTAACTAATTTCAGAATATTTCCCAACACAATTAATGGAATGTTTAAAGTATAAAAACACTCTGTTTCGAGTCGAGAATAATGGCTAGAGAACAATTTTTGAGAGCCGTGAAGTGAAACACGTACACAAGGCTAATAAAACAAGTAGAGTAAGAGCATTTGACTTTAGATGCTGATATTAAGAATACATTCAATTTTTTAAACTTTTACCTTGAATTTCTTATCACTTAATTCTGTATAATTGTCACCAAACGTGCCATGAAATGGTGGGCGTGAGTAAATTAAAACCTATAATAAGAAAAATCAACATATCTGAATAGGAAATATGCAAACGTAATGCTCGAGATTTAAAACAAAATTTATCTTCGCATTATCCCACTATCCGCTAAAATACCGCAGCTCTACCCGGATCATCCGTTCGCAGATATCTGATGACGTCATTCTCGGGTTAGCCCGAAGCGCGGCTGCCGCGACAGGGACACGGCGTTGCGGGCGCAAGAGAAAGCACTGGTCCAGACGCAAGCCCTGAGCCGATTAAAAGGGGCGGCGGTGTCAACGACGAGGACGACGATGACAACGCACAGTGGGGCCACAGGCGGAGAAGTAGGCAAAAATAGTTATTTATGAGACGACTGGTAAAACTGACATTTTATTGTGGGAGCACGAAATAATGCGATAAGCCGAATGTGTAATATATGGTAAATATTATGAATGAGTGTGTTATATACTATTTTTAGATAGCCTCACTCTGACTTTCATGTATTTTAATTTAAGTATACAAATCAATTGTGTTCCATGTTACAATGCGATCAGATGTTGCTGATCGGACAAAAGTTTTTTTTTCTTTTTTACACACATTTTCTTAACATTTGAGCATCATCTCCCTTTTAGCAACAGTGCCTAAAAATTGAACTTTTGCGCTGCGTAGGCTCTAAACGTTACTACTTTTACTAGTAGCTGTCTAAAAAACAGTTTTCAAAAATTAGACGAGGTCTTTGTGACACTTAAACATGAAAGCATTTCGGGCCCAGTTTCTTCTTAGATTAGTAATTAGGAGACCTTGTAGTATACGTACGCAAGTGAATAGAAAATGATGTTAAGTTAACCCAGAGCAGCCCTTGAAAATGGTACATGTTCCACATTATTTAATAACGTAGATTTAATTAACGTAACTCCTGCTCAATTTTTTAAACTTTTTTGTTTTAAAATAGGGATTCCCAAAATTTTTCGTTCATTGGTCCCTTTTAAAAAATATTTTGGCTCCATAGTCCCCTTACTTTATTATCTATATCACACATAATTATAATCCAAAAATTGAGAACTAAACATTAAAGTCTTACAGGTAAAAAATTTATTTATCAATATTTTGACAAATATCTAGATTTTGAATACTCGATGACGCTTCCACGTCTGCGTTGCTGAGTTTCTATTTGTTTTTCATTGTTATGCAATTGTTTTCTTAAATGGCTAAAACATTTCTCCAGTGTGTATTGAAAGGAGAATTTTTTCTCATACGGAGCAACAAAGCAGATAATAAATTACAAACTCCCATCTTCTTCGTCATATAATATTACTGTGAAAACAGTTATATTTTTTCAGTTTTCTAAACATCTTAAGCAATTGCGTTGCTAGGTTCTCAGATACCTCAGTGCAGAAAGTGGAAACGGAGCCCCCACCTGTAAGAAACGGGTATGTTTTGTAGGTCTTTGACGCCGAATACTCGATTGGCAGCAAAACATCTGTCTGTCCGTCCGTCTTTCTGTTGTCAACGCAAGCACCAAAATCGTTCTGCCGATTTTCTTCAAAATTTATAGTCCCAACCAATTTAATAGAACTCGAGATCCTTCGAGTTTGAAATGGATATTTTGATTTAGGGAGGTACTTTATATAAATCCTGAAGATTTTTATTAAAAAATGACTCCATTTTTTAATCTCCTCCAATAGCTAGAAGACGCTTGAATAATGATGCAGGTTTCATTTTCGTTGAAATCCTTGATTTTTTGAAAAGTGCCAAATTTTAAAAGAATTTTCGCGTCTTTGCAACCTACAAAATTGAATAACGAGATTCTTTCGTAAGGACATCGTTTTTAAAGACAGATTTTGAAATAAGGTATTGTGAAATGTTTCAAATATGAGTTATTTTCGCGTAATTTTGCGTGAAATGTAGACAATTTCTAATCAATTATTTCTTCAAAAATAGATCCAAATTTTTATATTAAAATTTCTACTTGTATGTATCAAAGGTAGGTAAGAAAGTGGTGCTGGCCGTACTTTTAGCGTACTCTTTATTTTGAAAATTGCAAAAAGTTAATGTTACAGAAGTACTATGCAGAAGGAGATTTTTGTTGAATTTGGATGGTGATTCCGGGTGCGTCAACAGCGTTGGTCATTAGTCCCGTAAGTGTAGTGTATGTTTTTCCTCGTGAGATGGCGGTGATCTCCCCTCCCTGGATAGGGAGATCCGGCGCCGACCTACCGTCAGCTACTGGGCTTTCCCCCTAACTAGTACTCTCCCACCAGCGGGGCACCACCCCAGCCCGGACAAGCTCTAGGCTTCCGACCGGTATCTCAGAAATATCCCGAAATGGTAGTTTAGTGCATGTTTGTAAGTGTGTGTGTAAGGGGAGAAGATCGGACAAGGAAGAGGAAGGAAAGATTGCGCGAGGGTCGTGGCCCGTTTGTTAGGGTACTGCTCCGGCATTCGCCTGATGTTGATCGGAGAAACCACGGAAAACTACCGATCAGAGCAGCCGGCCGCTATAATTGTTCTCCAGGTAGCTGAAAAGTTAGTGTCAGAAATCCTGTCGCCGTCAGGACTCGAACCTTAGGACCTCTCGGTAAGAGGCGCTGCAGTAACATCAGTTGATGCACTGAGCTACCGCTCCCGGTTAGATTTTCGTTGAAAATGAAATCTGTTCTAAAGTAGTTGTGTTACAGAATGGCACACACTTTTTGGCACTACTTATTTTTCTAAACTTTTTAGACTAGGCCAGCTCTCCGGTATTATCCCACTTTCCCTGCCACCTATGGGCGCCAAAACGTCCTTTTTTCATATTTTCTCAATTTTTTCGGTCCCCTAATAGTAGAATTGAAATATGTCTTTTAGAAATTTACAGAGGAGTAAGTCAATCCCATACGCAAATTTTCATTGAAAAATTTGGAGCCGTTCTTGAGAAAATATCGTTTGAGCGAATCGGAATACGCGCAATTTGATTTCATGTTCACAGAAGAGTTTTGACATTTCGAGAAACTTGATCTGAAATAATTTGAAGCATTTTTGTTCATAATGATGATAATGTATAGAAAATTACCGTTAATGTAAATGTTAACGACGTGAGGACTTTTTCGAAAATATTACATTTGTGTACTTTTTCAAGAAGAAAAGAATATTGCGAACTGGCGTTTATGTTGTTATATTCAATGCATACATTTTTGAGAAAAAAATTAAAATATTATTGAATTTTGGGAATTCTGATGTGGTGTTGTTGACGTTTTTATGAGAAGAAATAAAAGACGTCATCTTCGTGAACATATTTTTATTAAGATAGCCGGCTTTCGACGGCGTTGCCGTCATCGTCAGTCTCGCTGCTTTCGGCAAAAGTCGGTAGACTGTGCACAGTCAGGTTTTTAAAAAAGGGCCATTTACAGTATTGTGAAAAATGAGTAGTTTTCACTTATTTACTACTCTGAATTATTGCAAATACTTTTTTAAAAGTTCTGAAAAATCGCTCCAAATGTTTTCTTCATTTTTTTCAGGTACAGAACAAGGGTCGCTTAAAAGAATGGCACAGGTCTCATTTTTGTTGAATTATCTAAATTTTCGAAAATTGCAAAAGTTCGAAATAATGTGAAAATGTATGTAATGTAATGTAACGCCACTAGTTGTTTCAATTTTGTTGAATGTCAAAATGATAGACGTAATTATGTTAGTTCTACTAGATTATTACTTCTGTATCTTTAATGCAATGTTTCAATACATAGTAACTTAATGTGGAGTGATGTCCTTGTGGTATTTCGAACTTACAAGTTTTTCGTAATACTGTATTGTTCTATTGACATAACGCCATCAAACAGGCCTGCATCCTTTCAGGAAGTTAATAATCCGCCACCCGTTAAGAACAATCGATATTAATGAGCTGTAGCCAGTAGCGTAACGAAATGAGTGCGGATCCACCCACAAAACTTTTATCCGGACCTCTTTTATAAAATATTCACAATATTAATTTTATAAATACATACACAATAGTTCAGCGACCCATAATTACATTCAAGTTTCATTAACTGAAGCATTAAACTAGGCGGCACGAGTTAAGACGATCCTATCAACCCCCTAATTCTAACTGCTAGTTACTGAAAAGCGTTGTCAGCAACGTTTTCGCCTGAACGTTATCACATAAAATAGCAAATTTCAAACCTAAGATACAACAATCGAAAGACAGTTTGTGTGTGTGTTTATTGTTAAGAATGATAAAATGCTTATAACCAATAGTGGAAAAATCTGTCTTTATTATTTAATTTTATGAAATTAAGGTTGCTTTAAAACCTAAATGAAATGCTTATTTTCATTGATTTAGAAACGGTTTCAGAAACTACCGAAGCGCGAAAAAATCATTCTTCTGGAAGATGATGTGTTTAAACTTTAATAGTATCAACTATTGCAAAGTATCAGAGAAAGTATCAGTAATTAATATTTCTTACTATCGGAAAACCTTCAACCTAAAAATATCCCGCACGTTTCGCCACTGGTTGTAACTAAAGGAGGCATGTGGGTTCACAAATAGATAGATAGATAGATAGATTTATTACTAATTCTGCAAATAAGTTCCAGAACTTGGTGGCAGAATACACTAACTAAACATTACAGAACTTAACAACTATACAAAATTTTACAAATTTTACACACTTTACAAATTAACATAAACATTTCACCGTGCAAGCTTCCATAGCACTCCACTTCACTTCACTTCACTTCATTTCACTTCACATCACTTCATTTTACTTCACGTCGCCTCGTCTCACCTCACCATACTGCCAATCACATTTTAATGTGATTCTGACACACTCTTTTCCCTCAACTTCACATCACTGCACTACACGCCACTGCACATAATAATAATAATAATAATAATAATAATAATAATAATAATAATAATAATAATAATAATAATAGTAATAGTAATAGTAATAGTAATAGTAATAATAATAATAGTAATAATAATAATGTTATAATAATAATAGTTATAATATAACATACTTTACATAGGAGGTAATAAGACACACATAAACATCTAGGAATTTAATTTATTTTTAAATTTGCTGACATCATGAGGGAAGGGATCAAAGATTGTCACAGGCAAGTCGTTCCAGTCTCTAATAGTTCGATTTGTGAATGAATATTTCCCAACGTCCGTTTTCTGAATTCTTGTCTGAATTTTGTGCATGTGATCCGCTCTGCCGAAATATGTAGGTTTCCCTAATCGACTTTGAATTTCTTTCCACGGTCGAAAGCCTGTGTACGCTTTATACATAGCATAGAGACGCGATTTCATTCTCCTTGTTTCGATTGACTCCCATACTTTATTCCTGGTACCCCTGAAAGCAAATTTTGAAGCTCTACGCTGAACCTTTTCTAGATTTCTTTGCTGCAAAAGTCTGTATGGGTCCCAACATATCGCGCCATATTCTAATATGGGTCGCACTAACGACATATATGCCAGTTCTTTGGCACTCACTGAACTCTTTTTGAGAATCCGCATAATAAAATGCAAAGATCTCCATGCTTTCCCTACAACGAAATTTACTTAATTTTCCCATGTCAATTTACTGTCTAGCTGAACTCCTAAATATTTGCAAGACGTGACTCGAGGTATAATATTATTATTCAATTTATATGCGGTTTCATTGTAACTTCGACCCCTACCAAACGTGATGTATTTGCTCTTTGAACTATTTATTTCCATGCCGTTTGTATCCGCCCAGATATGTAATTTGTCCAAGTCTCGCTGCAAAATATTCTCGTCCTCCTCCGAGTTAACAATTCTATAAATTACGCAGTCATCTGCAAAGAGTCGTACATTAGATACTAAACTTGTCGGTAAATCATTAACGAAGGCAAGAAACATGAGTGGGCCGATGACACTCCCTTGTGGAATTCCTGACGTGACGTTTCGCGAAGTTGAAAAGTACTTTCCGATTCGGACCTTTTGTGTCCTGTCACGAAGTAGTTCGTTTATCCACGCTACCACTCTAGTGTCTAAACCCGAATCTATTAATTTCTTTACAAGACGATCGTGTGGAACAACATCAAAAGCTTTGGCAAAATCAATTACAATCGCGTCGACCCTACCACCTTCATCAACTACGTCGGCTAGGTCCTGTAAAAGTGAGACTAGCTGACTTACGCACGAAAAACCATTTCTGAAACCGTGTTGACCCTGATAAAGCCATTGCTTGTCCTCCCATTCTTTCCTGATATAGCTAGAAATTAGATGTTCCATAAGCTTGCATACGACTGATGTAAGACTTACCGGTCTATAGTTACTAAGTAATGTCTTGTCGCCACTTTTAAAAATAGGCACGACGAGAGCCAGCTTCCAATCTTCTGGTACGCAAGCGTTGTTTATCGATACATGAAATAACCTAATTAAATATGGTATAATAGCCTCTCCACCTAATTTAATGACGTCCGTGGAAATAGAATCCGGGCCTCGTGATTTCCCTCTCTTCATTAATTTTATTCTTTTCCGCAAAGTATTTACATTAATATGAAAAAGACTTCTATCTGACAGTGATGGTATCTGAATACAATTTGACTTTTGCTTGAAAACGGAGCTAAAATACGCGTTAAAAGCATTAGCTTTTTCACAATCGTCCGATATTGGCGAATTATTAACCCGAACAACTGGAATCTCATCTTTATTTCCCTAATTATAAGAACCTTATAAGAACTACTGATGTAGTCAAGTAAGTATTATGCTACATACGAGTGTTTAAATACTGTTAGAGTGAACTAACTTACAGGGTTAATTGTTAATAGAATTATAATCCCATTCAGAATTTTAAACATTTTTTAAAATTCTGTCAATTTTGAAGGCGGAAGAGGCATATTGCCCCTATGTCACTTTCCCCTCTGTGAGTCATCCTTACCACCTCTAATTTTTTTTACCCTTGGCGCCTCTGAACCAAAATTATATATTGTTTTTATCCTCATTGTCTCACCTTCCTTCACTCAGGCTCAACCACATCCCAAGGTCACAGTTTCCCCCACCGTTATCGCCAGTCTCTTTCTACCTCCCGTACATCACTGTCGCCTCGATTGTCACCGTCACTATCACTGCCATTGCCCTATCACAACTGGGCATGTCAGATTCACTTATATCACCTTCAAATTTCTCATCAAAATTTAATGTGCAATGTCAACCTACCGTCAGCCCGACTCACACTCTTTCATTATTCACTCTCCACCTCAATAACACTATTTATAAACACACTAGTCCTTATCATCATTACATTCACTCATTTCCTCTCAGTCATACTGCCAATCATCAGCGCCAACATTAAGTTTTCTCAGTGTCACAATCCCCGTCACCGCCAGTTACAGGCACAGCCATCGCCCCCTTCACCGTTACCGACACCACCACAGACACCGTCACCGCCATGGCGAGCGCATTTGAGAGCAGAGCGCGTTTATTATGCATCCGGCCCCGCTATAAAGTCGCGTCGGCGAGATGGCGCGGCGACCGCGCTCGTTCCGGTCGGCGCTCGCTGCCGCCGAGAGAAAGAGGCGCGACGTGACACGCAACGTCACGTTCACATTCCCCAGGTGGCCGCCTGTCCTCCCTCCCCTCCCGCCCTGGCCCGCCGCGCCACGCCCCTCGACGCCTTCGCTTGCCGTCACCCCGTGTTCGCACCGCATCTCCACCCTCGCGAACGTATCACACTTGTCAGGGCTACACCAATTCCCGCCCAGTTCCCGAAACTTTTCAACTTGAAATCGGGGCTTGTCGTCTCCAACGCGGGTCTTCTCGTCTACGCGATGCTTCTGTCTACAACGCGGGGCTTCTCGTCTACAACGTGGGGCTTCTCGTCTACAACGCGGGGCTTCTCGTCTACAACGCGGGGCTTCTCGTCTACAACGCGGGGCTTCTCGTCTACAACGCGGGGCTTCTCGTCTACAACGCGGGGCTTCTCGTATCCAACGCGGGCTTTCGTATCCAACGCGGGGCTTTCGTATCCAACGCGGGGCTTCTCGCCTCCAACGCGGGCTTCGCCTCCAACGCGGGCCACCCAACGCGGGGCTTCGCCTTCCAACGCGGGGCTTCTCGCCTCCAACGCGGGGCTTCGCCCAACGCGGGGCTTCTCGTATCCAACGCGGGGCCGCCTCCAACGCGGGGCTTCTCGTCTCCAACGCGGGGCTTCTCGCCTCCAACGCGGGGTTTCTCGCCTCCAACGCGGGGCTTCTCGCCTCCAAAGCGGGGCTTCTCGTCTCTAACGCGGAGCATCTCGCCTCCAACGCAGGGGCTTCTCGCCTTCAACGCGGGACTTCTCGCCTCCAACGCGGGGCTTCTCGCCTCCAACGCGGGGGTTCTCGTCTCGAACGCGGGGATTCTTTCTCATCTTGTGTTATTTCATTATCTCATTTCCATCCGCATATCTCCGTTTTTTCGTCATCTCCCTTCCCTTTGGGTTCTATACATTTTGACACCTTCCATTCGTTCTCGTCCGCGCCGCCGCTTCCAATTGTCAAATGTCACGCAAGACGGCGAACGTTAAAGGCCTCTTTTGCATGCTTAAAGCAGCGCCTCAACTACCTCTCCCAAACGCGACCACGCCCTCGCAGCACCTTGCTCGCCCTTGGACGATATTCTACGTCCACATTTTCGTTCATTTCTTCTCGGAACCACGACTTCATTTTCCCCGACGCTCGCCACCCACCCCGCGCCGGTGCGAACGATCATCCCGAGCCCCGCGCCCCTGACCGCCTCATCGCGATGCAGCGCGCAACGCGTGCGCGCCCCGCCGAGAACTCGTCTGTTTACGCGGGGGAGGCTGCGCGGCGCCGGCGGGCGGCGTAATCGAGTGGCAAATGACGCGGCGGAGGCGGCGGATCCGCTGCCTGAACAAGCGCCGATAGCGTCGACCAGGGATCTTTCGGCGGCCCGACCTGTTAGCGGCTTCATCCGGCGCGTCGAAGCAAGATTTGGAAAGGTGTGCGCAGAGATTGTGAGCGAACGCAGTGCGATGTCATAGCGAAGGTATTTGCGATTGAATTAGATAATACATAAACTTAGAACCTGTTCTGGAGGTTAAAATCGGTGTCGGTGGGTGTATTAAATGTAAGAACGCTGCTAAAAACATAACTTGGAAACGGGGAGGAATGACAAAGGATAGTAGTCCCCTATTGTCGTTTTTAGTAAACATAATACCTTACATGATTGTAAAAGTTTAAGAACACGTTAATATAATGTCTTATACATTTTAAAATACCTGTATTACTATTGAATAATATTTATAAATGAGTATAAATATTTATATACAGTTTATTAATAAATAATATCAAGAAGGAATTATCCTTTCCATCCTACAAAACTAAGAATTTCTCAGACGCGAAGTCTACTTCCTGCACCGCGATGGGGGAGCAAGGAAGTGCTGCTGGAGATAGTCCAAACAAATTTCGCTTACGAAATGAGAACGTGAACGGCTGTATGTTCCTGTATGCAAACACGGTGGTGGAAGACATGTGGTACCGAATGGTACCCTTATGGAGCGAGGTGTTATTTCGAAAACAGCCATTTTGTCTCATCAGTTCATCAATGTGACACTGGTTTAGAAAGTTTAAAATCTAAAGCAATAGCATGTGATACTCTGTAACAGGATTGTACAAGCGAATCGTACATTCGTTTACTTTTTATTTTTTTGTTTCGTTTTATGTGAACTTACGAGCCTTTTATAGAACCACCGCTAGTTGCCAGTGATCCGCTCGTAAAACATTGCTGGTTCAGATGGCGTTGATGGCGGTAGATGTAATGCTCAGTAATGTACTACGAAAGTTGTTTACGCAACATCAATGAGACACATACTACAAGAATAGGTAGAGTATAAGTTCTCATAAATTGGGAAGTCAAGATTAAGATATCTCATCGATTTTCAAAATGGTGTTTTAATACAAATCGTTCATGTTAGTTATTTGAAGTCGTAGGCTTCCCCGGCCAGAGTCATGTAAATGTGTTGCAACACAGCCTTCGACGCGGCGTCGCCCGGACAGCCAAGATCATTTACATGTAAGTTATTTTTATGTATCGTGTTGTTTACCGAAGATTACTTTCCTTACTTGTCTTTCCTGTTAATATTACTTTTAATAGATACATATTTTTCGATTGACTTTAAACTTGATCCGTTATTGATAAAAATAAGATTGTTTTGACTGTGTCCGTTCAACAAATACTTTTGTAGGAAATATATTCTCCTGCCCATTTTCGTATTATTGAAATATAAGTTAACCAAATTCCGAATTTACAGCTCTTATAATAAAAATGAATGGTTAATAAATGGGAAGTTCAAATTCAATTTTTATTAGAGAATTTGATTAACGCATTTCACACATGGGGAGTTCTTGTTCAACTTAAAACGACACAGAATTTTGTATCATGGGTTAACATTTTCTTTTAGGAAGCTATATTGAATGAGTTACGAACGGAATGCTCTGACAGGAGACCCTATATTTTGAGAGCCCTTTTGATATCTTATTTCGGCATCTCCCCAATGCTTTCAGAATGCCTCTTCTGTGGTAAACGTAGGTGGAATGAATAATGTACGAGGGTCTTCCGGTAAAATTTCGATTTCTGAGAAATATCGTTTTTGTTTATTGAGTTACTTCAGCTGCCTTTTCGTGCCTATTCAGCAACAGACATTTTTTCACAAAAAAACAATTTACACAACACATTTTGTATAAATTGCATTGAAGATTGTTCTGGCTGAATCATTGTTGTCATTATAAAGAATAGTGACATACTCAAAGAAATAACAAATAAAAAGCCACATTACTCAATAGAAGATGGAGATAGTAATGACTGAGCTTCAAAATATAACCCTGTGAGAATTACTGTGGAAACTTATATTAATTTGTTGACACAAATAATATAAGTAAATATATTAGACATAAATAATAATTAGTAAGAGTACACGCGCAGTAACATTCTAGCATATTCATCATCACTACAGTAATTAAGAATAAATATTATTTACATGCAAAATTTTCTAATATATTATTTGCAATTGAAGCCACTATTCGTAAAAATCCTCATTACGCACGTCAGATCGGACCCACGTCAAAATCCTCAATTACACGCGTACAAATTGCAGAGATCACATTCCATCAAATCGTATATTCAATATCATTCATTCAAAAAGGTTTTCTTTACAAATCGGTATTCAAAGGTTCATTCACATAGAATAAATGCGCAATAAACTCTACGCAGCAGAAAATTAAGTGCGCGTCAAACGCTTAAAATCTTCATCAGATATGCGATAATCAAGTAAACAGAAAATTTGCGTGGATGGAAAACGTAACTGTTTTCTGTTAATAAGAATAACCAACATGTAAATAAAAATTTCTGGCCAATGAAAACAGCACATGTTAGAAGGAACTCACAGTTTTTTGTAGTTAAAACACATACTCGTATGATTGAAATATAGTAGCACTTCAACCATATTTCGTTACATAATTTCTCAAATCATATTTCATTACACAATTATTTTCTATCATAATTCGTTGTTCATTACTGCGTTGAACAATATACTCAGAATTTTACTAGAACGATAGAACACAAAACTAGATTTCAGCATTCAGGCCGCGAAAACCCAGTTTTTATATTTTTCCTTTCGTCATGCTGTTTATTTACGAAAAAATAAAATTTATTGTTCAGTGCTCGCAAGCCGTTTTGTATGTGAATCCGTCCCAACACAACGCAACTCAATCCACCCATAAGCCGGCCTTTGTGCTTCGCCATCTACGGCGAGCATCACTTTTCGCGGCATGCTTAATGCACGGGCGGGTGTCGCCGCCGCCCAGAGGCAATTAATTATTAGGCGGCCGGCTGCGGAGGCGGATTGTGTGTGCTTATGAAGTGAAATGAATTAACGCGGCTTCGCTGCAAAGACCGCCCGTCCTTCGCGTTAGCACTGCACCATACAGGACTGTGGGCCAGAAAGACTCAAACAAGCCTCACTTTTTTTCCTGAGATTTCAAGCTAATGTTTCAAACGCGTAATGGTTTTTGTTCAACCCAATCACTGTAAATTGCTTTTATTAATGCGCAAAGCCGATTTCAATCTTAAATCATTGATGATTCCGGGAGCGTGAACGGCTAAGATCATTTTTCCCTAACGTGTAGTTAATGTTTAACGCCTGAGGTGATCTTCCCTCGCTGAATGGTGAGATCTGGCGCCGACCTACATAAGCTTGCGGGGATTTTTACCTACGAGGTATCTCCCACCAGTGTGGCACTGCCCCAGCTGAGGGAAGCTCTATGATCCCGACAGGTTCCCGCCAAATGTGGTAGTAAGTAAAAGTGCAAGTAAGGGGTGAGGATAGGATAAGGAAGAGGAAGGAAAGATCGCGCGCGACCCATGACACTTTTGTTAAGGCATTGCTTAGGGCGCAGTCGCTAGAATTCTCCTTCAGACAGCAGCTGTACTCGACCTAGCTGTCTAGCCAGTGCCGAAAATCCTGGCACCGTTGGGATTCAAACACTAGAACCGCCCCGTCCGAGGCACAGCAGTGACCACCCTGAGCCACATTTGCCGATCCGTTTACAATCTATTGCTTTATCCATTACATGCATGTAAACCGTGGCTTCATGCGCAAGTGTGATGCATGCGGCGCACCTCATGGTTGCAAAACTGACCACGAACCTGTCCGCAAGAATGTAACGGCGCCAAGAATGACGACGTCAACAGCGACGTTGAATGTTTCAACCTAACGCTGTCGGAAACGCTCGCAGGAGGAGCGTCGCGGCGGTTACGCGAGTCGACATAAGCAAGCCTGTCAGATTAACGAGAACACGAGGCGGGGAGAGAAGAGGCCAACAGCCCAGGACTGGCAGCGGTGGCGCCGGCCGTGGTGGGCACGGTGCGAACTCCAGAGGGGTGGTGGTGTGGCGGCGGGGCGGGGGCGGGGCCGGGGAAGTGCGGGGCCGATGGTCGCGCTCCTGGTCGCCATAGCGACCTGCGAAATGAAGCCGTAGGGCCGCGGCATGCCGCAGCTGCCGCAGGGAGCAGCCCCAGTGGGTTGCAAGGGGGAAGGGGTGGGGGTGGGGGGGTCGGTGGCGCGCCGGCACGCTTGGAACGTGAGAACGCGCGCCTGCGGCGAAAGCGGTCGTCGTCGCTTCCGCCGCCGCCGCTGCCCGTCGACCTCACTCCCACCCCCCACCCCCGCCCCCGCCTCCGATCCCACCAGCAGCCTACACTGGGCCGAAAGAGGCGAAAAGGCTAGCAGAGCGAAAGGAAAAAATCCAAAATTCATACGGTTTCAAGTTAGGGCAGATTCAGTGGGTTGCCAGTTAAGGCAAAATTCAATGAATGTTGGAATATCTAAGCTACGTATTTAGGTGATGGATGTTGTTCATATATGAACATCAAAACACACTGATAGGCACACGGGCAGTTAATAATGAAGTATCAATGATCGTATGTCAACATCAAAATCCGTGTTTCGCCCAGATACTAAACTTTCTTAATTCATAGGAAAGGTAAAAAGAAATGAAAC
>BLKR01006966.1:0-46546 GCA_011170035.1 Teleogryllus occipitalis | reverse complement strand
TTGACTACCTAACGGGCGAGATCTACGAACTTGGGGTAGCAGCGAAAAAGCGCTTTCCATCCTCCCGCATAGTGCTAAGTGGTGTCATTCGCCGCCGGGATGTTTGGTCCCGTAAAGTCGCTAGGGTGAATCGCGACATGGACTATGTGGCAAAAGCGCTCGGTTTCACCTTTGTGGATCCAAACGGGTGGATCTCGGAGAGCGCCCTAGGTCGGGACGGCGTCCACCTCAACCGGAGGGGCGTGGCGGCACTCAGTGGCCTCTACACCAGAGTTGCTGAGTTCTGCACACGCCCTCCGGTCGCCCGTTGACGCTGTGAATGTCCGCCGATCTTGCGCCCTGCGGTCGAATGGCGGGCAATGGCGATAGGAGCGGAGGCTGAGGGGTTCGCTCTGGTGGCGGAAGATTCAGCGGTGACGTGTGTGACGGTGGAGGAAGCGGAGACCGCGGAGACGACGGCGGCGGCGGCGGCGACGGTGGCGACGGCGGCGGCGGCGGCGACGGCGGCGACGGCGGCGACGGCGGCGACGGCGGCGACGGCGGCGACGGCGGCGATGGCGGCGACGGCGGCGACGGCGGCGACGACGGCGACGACGACAGCGACGACGACGGCGACGACGACGACGGCGGCGACCGTGGCAGCGGCGGAGACGGCGGCGACGACGGCGGCGACCAGATATGTTCAGGTGAGGAAGGGCTTTCTAAGATTGTTGCAGGTAAACTGTCGAAGTATAATTAATAAAACCATTGAGTTTCGGAACTTAGTTGATACATGTGATCCAGATATAGTGATAGGGACAGAATCGTGGTTAACAGATGAGGTAGCTAATTCTGAAATTTTACATTACGGTTATAAATTATATCGAAGAGATAGAAAAACAAGAGGCGGGGGCGTTTTTCTCTGCGTCAAGACCTCGTTAATAGTTAGGAATAGTTGGTTTAGTAACAACTTTGAAATGTTAGGAATGGTAATTGACGTACTAGATAATTCCGTGGAAATTATTGCTTGTTACAGGCCGCCAAACGACGGTTATGAAATTGTAGATGAAATCGGTGATAGGGTGGAAAACAGAAACGGTCGTTCTATTCTTGTCGCTGGCGACCTAAACTTTCCCGACGCTAACTGGAAAGGAGAGGTATGTGACAGGAAAATTCAAAAGCGCGTCAATCGACTGGTATGGGAGCAGGGACTAACGCAGGTAGTCGACCAACCCACGCGGCAGAGCGCAATTTTGGACATTTTCCTTGTTCACCCTGCAGAAATGTTCCTTTCTTGCGACGTCTTTCAGGGGATTAGCGACCACAAAGCAGTGATGGTAGAAGTACAAACAAATGTAATTACGCGACCTAAGGTGAAAGGAACGATAGTCAGGCAGTATAGAAAAGCAAACGTCGAAGGTTTACGTAGTTTCTTAAGGGAAAAATACGACTATTTTCTAAGAACAGAAGGGGGTATGGAGGAACAATGGGGGGCTTTTAAAACAATCGTAGAAACAGCTTTAGATACGTTCGTTCCTTGCAAAATACTGAAAAGTAATCCTGATCCTGAATATTATAACGGGGCGGTACGGCGTTTAAAGAGAAAAGTTAGACTAGCATTTAATAGGAGACATCGCAGCATTGCTGACATGATAACTTTTAAAAAATTCTACAGGGAATTAGAAAAAGAAAAGA
The DNA here is from genome assembly GCA_011170035.1 of Teleogryllus occipitalis. Lineage (NCBI taxonomy): Eukaryota > Metazoa > Arthropoda > Insecta > Orthoptera > Gryllidae > Teleogryllus > Teleogryllus occipitalis. The sequence goes on along the minus strand of BLKR01006966.1, from coordinate 44,872 downwards.
AAATTGCGCATGAATTATTTTTAAGAAATATTTTGGAGGCAGGAAGAAATAATTGGGCAAACTTTTACAAATATGTCCGCAGACGCCGGGGGAATAAGGAAGAAATTCAGGAAATTCTAGACGCAGATAACGCGCCATTGCACGGCGACCAAGCGAAAGCAAATGCGTTCAACGCGTATTTTGTATCAGTATTCAAACCTAAACGGGCGCAGGAGCAAGTTCATTATTTTCCAATAGAAAACCAGTTCAAGCTTCATGCATGGGAACTCCGCAAACGTATAAAATCACTGAAAAACGGTAAATCCCGCGGACCAGACGGCATCTCGACAGATTTTATTAAACTCGGTGGGGAGGCAGTATTGCCGTATTTGTTAAGATTATTCAATGTTTCAATCAATAATGCAAGTTTACCAGACGATTGGAAGACAGCTATAGTGGTCCCTATTTTCAAAAAAGGTGATAAAACGAAAGTTTGTAATTATAGACCAGTATCGCTCACATCAGTAGTATGCAAAATAATGGAGCATTTAACAGCCGGGTACATTCGCCGCGAATGGGAAAAAGCGAACTGGATTTTTCACGGACAGCATGGGTTTAGAAGTAAATATTCGTGCGAAAGCCAAATCGTTTCTCTTTTGCAAGATCTAGCTGACGAAGTTGACGCGGGTGGGAGGGTGGATGCAATCGTAATCGACTTTGCGAAAGCATTCGACGTAGTACCGCATAACATACTTATCAGGAAATTATTAGCTTTAGGAATTGATGCTAGAGTTGTGAAGTGGGTAAGCGAATTTCTTAGAGACAGGAAACAAAAAGTTCGAATTGGCACTCAGTTTTCGACTACGGGTATTGTTACTTCAGGGGTTCCACAGGGAAGTGTCATAGGGCCATTACTCTTCTTAGCGTACGTAAATGATCTCCATGTTAACATACAATCAAAGGTGCGTTTATTTGCAGACGATTGTGTTATATACCGAAAAATCAAAAGTAGCGCTGACGAACAAATATTACAGCAGGATTTAGAACATTTACGTGATTGGGCTGAAAAAATGACATGGGAATTAACGGATCGAAAAGCAAAACAATAACGTTCGGGCGGGGACGAAATTATGAGGAACCAGACTATCGTTTAGGTGAGGTCATCATCCCAAGAGTCTCATCATGCAAGTATTTAGGCATTCATATAGATAGTAAATTAGGGTGGGAGAAGCATATAAATCAGGTAGTTAGGAAAACGTGGAAGTCTTTGCATTTTGTAATGCGAATTCTAAAGAAAAGCTCTGCAAACGCAAAAGAATTAGCATATTTTTCGCTGGTTCGCCCTCTCATGGAATACGGAGTGGCATGTTGGGATCCATACAGAAAGTCGCACCGAAAAAATCTAGATAGAATACAGAGAAAAGCGAATAAGTTTACCTATAGAACTAACGCGATAAAAAAGGCATGGGAACCTCTAGAAATGAGAAGAACAAGGGCGAGGCTTTGCGCTCTTTATAAATCGTACGTAGGTCAAACAGCTTGGAAGGAAATTCAGGTTAGACTAGAAAAACCAAATTATTTCGGCCGAAGCGATCACACTCATAAAATTCGAACAAGGAAACAAAATTCAGATCTTGGCAAATTTTCCTTTTGTAATAGAACAATTAAAGATTGGAACAGTTTACCCGCAACAATTTTCAAAGCTTTTCCTCTAAGTGTTCGAAGTTTTAGAAATAAGTTAGAACAATATGATAGAAATAGACATTAAATGAGTAAGTGCTGTGAAGTGCGGTGAAGTGCTGTGAAGTGCTGTGAAGCGCGGTGAAGTGCTGGTCAGTGTAACTCAAAGCAAAAAGTAATATGACTTGACCACCAAGTTCGTTCTATGTATTTTCACTCGAAAAAGCTACGTCATTGATATTTACAAAACTGTAAACATAAACGCAAAATCTCTTTGAATTGTTATAACATCTTTTTTTTTTAATTTTCTTTTAGTAGTAACAACTCGTTTTACCAAGTACATATCTTTGTTATATTTTAAGACGCTACAATAATTGAATTTTAGAAGTATTTATTTTGAAGCATTTAGGAATTCATGAAGTCATTGTATTGTTCGCTAATCTAAAAATGTTTTAAGTATGTATTAAATAAATAATTAATGTTGTTTAAAAATATTTATTAATAATGCTTATATTTAGTACATGTACTCTGATTCGAATATTATAAAATGAAAACATCAAATTAACAGTTTAGAAAGATGATCCTGAATTATTGAATGATAAATTGAATTGAAAATATTAACTTAAAGTTTATATTCGTTCATTTAAAAATTTCTATACTTATATAAATAAAGTAGCATTTTGTGATATATGATTATACTCATGTGATCTTTCCACACACAAAATAAATATTTCTTTATTTGAAAACTTTTAACATTCCATTTTCCCAATCCAATACAGTTTACAGCAAACAACTAATAGTATCTTTCCCTATTTTTTAATGATAATGGTTAAACAAGAGGAACAAATTGTTTCTAACTCTCGGTTTTAAGAGGAGCCTTTGAAAAAATTAATAATACAGCTATTCGGTTGCTCAACATCCCTTTGATAAAAAAGCAGACACTATCGTTTCCACGTAATGTACCTTGAAAAATAATTTGTTTATAATCAATTTTCTTCTCTATTTGATAAATATATTGTACGCCACAGCAACATACCCTCTCATCGTCCATGAAACATTTACAAACGCAGCATGAATCATTTTAAGCATAGCGACTGTTCCCTCTGGTAACTCACATACACACACACACACACACACACACACACACACACACACACACACACACACACACACACATATATATATATATATATATATATATATATATATATATATATATATATATATATATATATATATATAAATAATGCACAAAGAATACATGTTTAAATGATTTAATAAAAATAAAGAAATCATTTATGAAATTTATACAAATTAAACGTCTTATTAATAACCAATTAAAACAATTCATCTCCATGCACAATGACCACGTGTCGTCATAAGAAAACTCACATTACATTACACCAATATTCTCGTAAGAAATACGAGGTTTTATAATTTTAAACTCAAATAGAAATTAAGTAATTGTAATGAAGTAAAGTTTGGCCTTCAACGGCCTGGTTTACTACACATGCAAGTTCAAGGAACTTTGGCAGCGCATTGCTGCTCGTGGCGCGCACCGCTACTTCTCACGCCAACTGCCCAGCAACGAATGAAAGAGAAAGGCAGCGGCGTTGTTGGCCGGGCGTCCTAAGGGCAATGGGGGCGGAGATCACGTGCCTTCCACATGCACACAAGGAGGGCTCGCGGCCGCCGACTCGCTGTAGTACGGCAGCCACTCCGAAGGAGTGCGCTGCTACTGATCAAAAACCCTCAATAAATGCACATGGGCGTGTGCATATTTTGACTTGCAAATTGCAGGACTTAGATGAGAATATAAAATAAAATTAAAAGTTATGTTCATACTCGCCATAAAAAGACGAATTTAGCATAATTAAATTGGCCACAGAATTTGTTTATAAGCTGAGTGCTTTTTAAGCGTAGCAGGCAAAACCGCGACATTGGAGAACTGTTTTTTTCAGTTTGCTTCTGTTAAGTGAAAACAAATGGGGTCATTTTAAGATGTTAATTTCTTATAAACAATTACATATATCTCGAGAAAGAAATATGAAAGCACCAATCGGATTCCGGAATTTTACATCGCATTTAAACGCCATTCAGATGAGATAATACAAATTTCAACAATTGCAAATAAATGAACATCTCAAAATAGCAGTTTGACAAGAGTTACAAATCAATTGCTAAAACTTAGAACAATTGTTGTTAAAATGCTAAATATTTATTGGTCTATTGACAGTAATTCTGGAGGGAAAACCCCGCTCAAAAATATTTTTTCGTCATGGCGTACGCGCAGGGAAAATCTCTCCTTAGACAGGGAAAAATGACGATATTTCCAACTCGTACGTAAACAAACTAGCCCCCTCCCCCTGAGAGAGCGTCCTACTCCTTGGGGTGTTGCACCAATCAGAAACAACTGTGGTTCTACCTGCTAGCGGTTGGTCAACGCGTCCCTCCCCCTGCCCTTCCCCGGGCCACAGGTGTCCAAGTTTGTCGGCGCGATTGGAAAGATTTTATGGGAGCTAATTTGTGTGAGGGAGATGGTACAACAGTTCTTTACAACCAAGAATATTAAAAAGTTGCCGTACCATAATGCAGTGGTCTCTTCCTTGGAGCCTTGCTGTCATATGACCGTTTGTGGCGAAAGCAGTGCTTTACTGACTATGTGATTCCAGGTTATTCACGCAATATGTTAACAGACTGAATAACACAATCATTTACATTGTTCAGTCAAAACCGAAACTATTGCTTTTGGATTTATCCCGAGGTCTTCGTGTTAACCGAAACTATAGACACCTCTCAAATGGCTCAAAGCTGCTTAGTCAACTTTCAATTTCTGCGAGCATTGAAAATTAGTAATACAAATTCAAATATATATTGATACAAACTATTTGGGTATCCAAAGCAAAGCAATAGCTTTCTTGTTTCTAAGAAGTCCCGCTGTTGAGCTCTACCGAAAGACAGAAACCGTGCACAGTGAGTGAATTCGGTGAAGCCGTGGCGTTTGTCCGTGGCTCCCCTGGCGATCGAATAGGTCGCACGCTGTGCATGACGGTAGTGTCGGTTTATACCTCTCGTAAAACAAGCAGTCAAATCGCACTACCTAACGCCCCTTGGGAAAAGTGTGAATTGAGTGGAAACTGTCCTCGTACGTATACATTTTGAGGCGGCAGCAGTAGCTAACCATTTATTCTTTCTTATCTAATGTTTCGCAGTTGATTACTTGTTTCTGTTTTATAAGACATTACTTGATTACTTACATTTAGAATAAAGTAGCATTTATTGCATGTCTTGCATTGTATCTATAACTGTAAATGTAATTTCCGCAGAAAATAGCTTTTGAGAGTAAGAGTGGGGTTATCTTTACAACTTCTGTATATCCAAATTGTTCTCACAATTGAACATTGAGCAACTCCAAACTCAGTGTTCTCTCGAGGGAGACCTTCCGATAGGGCTTAGTCTTACTGTTGACGTGATCTTGCTTAATTAATAAATCAAAATTGGATTAAAAATTAGGAGTTCAACAAGGATCAGTATTTTGGCACTAATAGCGAAGTAGGAACTAAACGAAAATGATACCCAGAGAAGAGCAAATGTAAATAAAAGCATATAGGACATCCTTTTGATTGCATTGTTTATCGTCCCAGGAAGTTTTAATGCACTGAAGAGAGTCAGATTCGTAGTGTTTCCATTTTTGCCTAATCATGGTAAGGAGTTTTATTTGGTTGGTAGACAAATTGCTGAGGCATGCTACCAACGCTCCAATTCATCCTAAGCTTCTTTGACGATGTTTAAGTAGGAATATAAAGCAGATCAGTTTAGCCGATCACCCAGATTTTCTTCTAACTACGACGTAATGTTTGTTTCATACGCGGGAGCACTACCAGTTGAGGCAAAAAATGTCATGTAATAAATTGTTGCCGTAGTTTGAGTATAATTATATAGTCTAAACTGTTTTCGTTAACATTCACAGTCACCGTTTCATCGATCAAAACCGCCCGTTCTATGAGAAGTTAAGAAAAACTGCTCTAGATCCTCACGTACCATTAATACTCACATGTCTGCATGCATCACCATGTCTTGCAGACCAAATAAAGGCGTTGCTTGCATGCCTTTATACGACGTCGAACATTCGAGACTCCTTGAGTGTGATCTTACCATAAAAATAGATGTATAGATTCTCCGCGGATCGATCTAAACTGATCGCTGTGCTTGACACTTGGTGGAAAGAGATGAGTGGGCTACTCCGGCGCACCGATTTTGGTTCGGTCTGCGCAGCACCAGTTTGCGTCACGAACCACGTGACCACAGCAAGGGCACTTCGTTTAAACAGCTAGACCAGACGCTGGTCATCATGTTACATGGAGAGGGAAGGGTTGACAAACATTTTTAAAGTTGCGTAAAGTGACAGTATTCAAAGGTGTTCAACCAAAAATAACACGATGATGATGAACAAGATGCAATATTTAAAAGAAGTGTTTCTTACATTTGTTTCAATGACAAGGTGATAATTTTGGTATTAGTCTGCATTAAAATTTCCCCTAATAGTGTGCGCAAACTGATGCTTGAAGCTCATTGGCTGAAGTCGAATGCGATGACCAATAGCTCACCCATCTCTTACCATCATGGCTTGACATGCCGTGGAAGACCTCTTCCGTAGGTGTAGGATATCTGCTGGTTGGGTTGGATTTCGGCGGCCAGTGTCATGACAAGCAGCACTTCCCTAGCGTTTCCACTTCATAATAACATCGCTAACTACGGCACCTTAGCTCCTGCAAATCCCTCTGATTGAATGTCCGAACAGGTGGGCCCTTTCAAACCTGTCTTGTTGGATCTAACTCGTTTCCGTGTGGTTGTTGACTCATTCTGACAGGATATAGATACCAGGTTTTTACGCATTGAACCGACATATAAATTCTCTATAGCCTGGCGACACACTGGTCGCGTTCTGTAATCCGGAAAATTTTGGCCACAGTGTATATATGCGTAGATGAAAATGAAGATAAATATGTGAGGAGGAAAGAGACAGAAGGAACAGTACTTATTCAAATATATTCGTATTTAAACAGTGTTTATAACAATTAAATGTTTTCTTTCAATTTTTCCAATATATTTTCATAATTTTGTAGCAATTACGCAATGTTCAAATTAAAAACTGCTTCCCTTAGAAATTAACACACTCTTGCATGTCAGTTAAGAAATAAAAAGTACATCATGATTTGTATTTTTAACTATCGTTGTAAAGTTGCAAACATATTAACATTTTAAAAGTTTTTGAATATATAAAACTTCTCACAAATTGCATATTTTTATTTCAAAATTATGTAGAATAACTGTATTGTGTTGATTTACTCTAAATGGTACCTGAATCATAATTGTGATGGGACATGACAAACTATAAGTCTGAAGGAAACCTTTTTCTGTAAATTAAAATTTTAATCTAAAACAGATTAATTCTATATTGTATTTTGAGTTTTTTTGGGAGTCGATTATCATTCAACACATTTAGGTTGAGCTGTGCTTTGCACAAAACTGATTTGTAATAGGTCAATTCTGTAAACAAATTATCAATAAGTGAAATGAAATTATTAAAAAATTTTCTTTATTATTTCAAAATAAAATGGTATGAAACAAATTCGAACATTCCTTAGGACAGTCAAAGTATTAGCGAATTACATGATGCATTCGGTTTTTTTCAGATGCGTGTTTGATAGACTGTTTGGCAACGCCAAATAAAACTTCTAAAGGTCATCTCTAATTCGAACTGGTCTTGAAAGCAATAGCACGGAAAGATCAACGTTTATTTAATATCTCCGCGTCACTGCTAATCTGTGTTCCCGCGCGCACTCCGAGGTTCACCGACCAAAGAGAATAAACATCCAGCCTTGCAGCGATTACCACTGAAATACAACATGGCGAACCGGAGGAACACGCCATATTCGAGGAAACCGCTTTTAAATAACGTATTTACTGCGAAAGAAGTGCAGCCGGCGGATTCGGCGCGCGCAGCGGCGTTAATTACGTTTCGCTGGAATCCCTTTGTGCGCGCGCGGGCGGCGGCCGGCGACTGCTCTTGCTGGCTCCCGGAACAAACACGCGAGCGGGCGCCGCCCTCGCCGCCGCCCTCGCCACCGCCCTCGCCGCCGCCCTCGCCGCCGCCCTCACCGCCACCCTCACCGCCGCCCTCACCGCCGCCCTCACCGCCGCCCTCACCGCCGTCCTCACCGCCGCCCTCACCGCCGTCCTCACCGCAGCCCTCACAGCCGCCCTCCGCGCCGTCCTCACCGCCACCCTCACCGCTGCCCTCACCGCCGTCCTCCCCGCCGCCCTCCCCGCCGCCCTCCCCGCCGCCCTTCCTGCCGCCCTCCCCGCCCCCCACCCGCCCTCACAGCCGCCCTCACCGCCGCCCTCCTCACCGCCCCTCACAGCCGCCCTCACAGACCGCCCTCCCCGCCGCCCTCCCCGCCGCCCTCCCCGCCGCCTTCACCGCCCCCCTCACAGCCGCTGGAGGCGGGGGAGCCGCTGCCGCTGGGGCGGTGGGCCTCTGCCGGTGGCCACAACCGCCGTCTCACCTGCCCCCTCTCCCACCCCCTTTTCGCCGCCAGAAGCCCCCGCTGCGCCGCAGGAGAACGCTAGCCGTGGGCGGTCGTAATGATGCGGATAGGGACAGGCAGCGGTCGTGGAAGTGATACAGATGGCGGGAGGAAGAGAGGACAAGAGCATGAGGACTTGCACGGTAGAGTGAATGCGGAGAATCTGTTAAAGAGATGCCCTCTATTAATATAGTTGTATGGACGTAAAGAGAAAAGCAGACGTCAGGCTGTGGAATTTGGATCAAAATGCCATCTGGTCGTCGCAGACTGAGCTCGAGGCTAGGATGATATTGTGGACTACAAAGTGAGTTAGAACCTGTGTAAATGACAGCGAGGAGGTATATTAGCGATGTGCGAAGACGGAGAAGGAAATAAGAAAGTGAAGAGGCGCAGACTGCACTCGCGCCGCGTGCAATCGCATTGTGTGCAACGGGGCCGCGTCGGCAAACTTTCTTAATACGTGCAAACGCGAGTGTTCATATTTCTTCAAGCCTTTTGCCTGCCTTTGCGCAAGCGCAATCTTCAAGCTTGCCGCCTTTAGAGGCGATGTTTCAACCCTTTATTACGTAATATGTACAGGAAACGTCGAAACTTCGAAAACAAGCTCTGAAGGCAATTTTAAGCATATTTTGTCTAATAAACTACATGTATATTCCGAATGTCTGAGCCGCAATATGCACTAAAATTTGGTTTAAAAATATGGTTTCTAGGCAACAATTTGTGTTCTAGAAGCATTTAAACCTTCCAGAAATACGTAAATTGTTTATTATTAACAAAATAAATGAATATAGTTGATCAGAAAGAAAAATTAATCCAGAAATAAACTAGAAGGGCTACAGAATAGCACAATTTCTCGTAGCAATTTTTTCTAGTTTGTTTGGCGTGGACTGGCTTTAAGGTCTTCCTCCATTCCAGCTGCCATCTATCGTCACCGAAAGTACATTTTCTTGACGTTTTCTTGACTTTTTGGTAACTTAATAGTAGAATCGAAATATTTACCTGACGAATATTAAAGAGGAGTGAAATCTCATCCAAAATAGAAATTTTCATTGAAAATTTTTAAGAAAATGGCCATGAAGCATTATTGTAAATGCGAAATTTGATGCTCTTTTTGACAGGAACCTATTGAGTTTTCGAAATACTTCATTCGAAGTCCTTTCAAGCCCTTCTACTCATTTGATATTATTTAGAGCACATGTATTCATAAATCTAATAGTGCAAAGAAATGGCCTCTAATGTACCAACGTGGGAGACAAGTCAAAAAATTAAATTTTTTAATTTTTGAAAAAAGATAAGAATCTAGCAATATAACGCATATGTCATCAGATAGGAATGGTTGGGCACTAGCCGTACCAAAAATGTAAAGAAAACATTTGGAGATTTTTAAAAAAATCATATTTTTGTAATTTTTTAAAATTGCAAATATTTTACAGTTCACTGACAATTATCAAAAATGCGAGGTTTGAACAATTGAGGGTAGATATTTTTCCTCAATGAAATCGTCAAAAATTTCAAAGATAAATGTTGAAATAAAGTCGCGTACCATTGTTCGAAAACATGAGTAGTAGATTTCGCGTAATTTTGCGTGAATTAATGAGCTCTACTATAAATGGGCTCTAACTTAGCATTTAATCCAATAGTATTATACATTGCACTCGCAATTATCAAAAATGCGAGATTAGAAGAATTAATTCAAGATTCGAACAATTAAATGGCTCAAAATTTCGTTTTTAAAGTAGTTCCTTGTACGTATCAAGGAGCGGAAAATAGTGAAGATGGGCTCATTTACGATTAATTCTGTATTTTCGAAAACTGCAAAAAGTTAAAATTGAAATACTATAATTTTGAAGACATTAATTTTTGTCTTTCTCTAAAAATCAGATCTTTAAAAAGGACTATGTACACATTTTTTGAAAAACGAATTTTTTTCGCATAATACCTGCTTGCATTTTTTGCAATGTATAAAGAAAAAAGTATTTCTCAAAACCTTTCCTTTAATTTTTTCCATTTATATATCAATGGGCTTAAAGAATGGGGGAGGGCTCGTTTTCGATGAGCTGCGAATTTTACCTTAGTTATTACCTTAGTCTTGGAAATTATAAATTGGCTTCTACTACGAATTCCTTCTACCGAATCGCTTCTACTACGTCTAGTCTAACTACATCGCGTGAACATAACGTGCAGTGTGCCATAAAGTGCTACGAACAGCCTTCCGACTATCTCTTCCTCGTGTAAAGTAAGTCATCCTATATGTAGAGGAATACTGCTGAAAATTACTATGAGAGCTCTTTCTGCAAATTAAGTAATAAGTAATACGCCATGGGGCGAGGGCACACACCAACGAGAGAGTTGGCAGATTGATCATGGCGGACAACACAGAGTCGCAAATGAAGTGGACGATCTGGATCATTGGGAGAAAATCGCTACCAATGACGAGTGTCGTGATTGGTACCGGTGTGAATACGAACCACTTTGATTATCAGAAATGACAACGTGACAGCAAAGGTAATCCTCGTGGATATATTGGATGGGATTCATAATGAGAGATGAGATGGCGTGATCGACGGTACAAAGCAATAAGTAGAGCTTGGGGAGGATAGCCGAGCGAGTACAGGATCGACGTGGATAGTGGTAGTACGGACGAGTGGTAGAAGCACAAATCATGGAGGCGTCGACAGAGACAGTACATACGGTGGTTGCGGATGTGGTGGTCGCGGATGTAGTGCACGAGGTCGGAGACGAAGATGGTGCATGTAGTCGAAGGCTGTGGTGACGGAAATGGTGCACGTGGTCGGAGCGGTTGTGGCGGATATGGTGTATGTGATCAGAGGCGGTTATGGAGGAGATGGTCCACGTGGTCAGACGCGGTGGTGGCGGAGATGGTGCACGTGGTCGGCGGTAATGACGGAGATGGTGCACACGGTCGGTGGTGGTGATGGCGGAGTTGGTGCAAGGTCGGAGGCTGAGATAATGCATGTGGTCGGATGTGTTGGTGGGGGAGATGCTGTGCGTGGTCGCAGGCGGTGGTGGTGGTGGTGGAGATGGTGCACGTTGTTGAAGGCGGGGGTGGCTGAAATGGTGCTCATGGTTGTAGGCGGTGGTGGTGAAGGTGACGGACGTGGTCACCGGTGGGGAGAGGGGGGAGGTTGTGCAGACGGCGATGGTAACGGAGGCTGTGAGGGAGTACGGAAACGGCGAACGGAAGCGGAGAACGGAAGTGGAGGCGGAAGTGGAGGACGAAAGCGGAACACGGAAGCGGAGGACGGAAGCAGAGAACGGAAGCGGAGGAGGGAAGCGGAGGACGGAAGCGGAGGACGGAACGAAGGCGGAAGGGGAGGACGGAAGCGGCGAACAGAAGCGGAGGCGGAAGCGGAGGAGAGAAGCGGCGGACGGAAGCGGAGGAGGGAGATGGAGATGGTGGGTCTGGACAGAGGTGGTGCGAGCGGAAACGGAGATGGGATGGACGTGGGCGATGCAAGCGAGGACATTGAGAATGGGATCCGTCTGGGCACGATATTCCATCGGCAAAAGAACTTTACGATTCGGTTCGCCCGGGGGGAAAGGAAGCAAAACGAAAATGGTGGAGCGCCAGCGCGCAAGCAGAACGACCAGCACCAGCGGTTCACAGAGATCGCGGCAGCTTGCACACTAATATCCTCCGTACGCAGTACTAGCACGTGACGCGATAAAGGCGCCCCAGCCGTGCAGTCCTGCATTTTGTATTTGCTGCAGATTTTATCGCTTCAAGAGAAGGACTGTGTCTGCCGAATATTGTTTACGAAGACGTGTGTAAGTATTTCAATACTTGCAAAATTAACATTAAGAATTTAATCAATTATTAAAGGAAAATGGTATGTTCCCTAGAATTAAAAAAATTGAAACAAAAACGATGTGACAAAAATGAAAGATTCTTGAATAATTACTACTGATCCAAACATAAATTTGTGGTCTATTACGTATGTTTGTCTTTTCAAGAAGAGATGACGAATAGGTTATCCAGCTCATAATGTAGTGAGTCATACTTTCCAGTGCATGCTTGCTTACCAGACGGAAACTACAAATCTTTTCTTCGTTTTAGCTTTTTTCTCTGAATTCACCAGAAGTGTTAGTGCGAGTTTCTCAGAAACTTTTAGCTCTGTAGCAAAATATGTGAAATAATGAGTGCCTTTCAACATTAGAGAAGAAAGACTTTACATCTTTAAATTAGTTATCGACATAGTTGAATATATTAAAAGTATTTCTATCGGCTGTACGGACAATGTAATTAGTTCTATCTGCGCATGTCATATGTTTTTAAAATAAAAATATTCTGCCCGCAATATTCATGGTGAAAACGTCCTTCCAAATATTACTCATACTCCTCCTCTAGTATAATTTAAGATCTGAAACCTTTTTATAACCATGAAATGCCAAATTTAAAACAGTTCAACAGGAGTCCGTAATAAAAATATTGTTTTATTTAAGGGAAATATTGAATTCAATTTGTTCGCAAGCTTGAAGATACAAAATTTGCGCGTAGCACCTCGTAGAAGTTTCACAATGTGTAACTTACAAAGAAAAACAATTTTTGTGTCTTATAGAAAAATGTCTTGAAAACTCTTGGTCAGAGTATTTTTCCAGTAGTTTTAAAAGTACTTGTCTTTGGCAATGATAGATTTTATATGTAATAATCCTCATATCGAGAGCGTAGAAATGAAATATTCTTCTCCACGGCATCCTAGCGACTAAGAAATTGACAATGTTCACTCATAAATATAAAAAATAATATTACTATTTGAGTTTTGGTCACCTATTTCATTTCTATGTTTTCTGCTGTGGATAGAAAACAATCACTTCACGTTGTACAGCTTCTGCCAAAACAACATTTCTATAATAGTAGTATCTAAACACTCACGGTTTAGCCGAACTCGTGGCTCATTGCAAAGTCGCAAGCCTTTCACCACTGAGATCCGGGTTCGATTCTCATGTGAAATTTGTTCCAACAAAACGAGTTCGGCTGCTTCACAAGGGCTAGTTCAACCCTTATGAAGTGTCCTAAACCCTATCCCTATCCTTATTCCTTCCCAATTCTGGCCGCTGGGTAGTGACGCAGGAGCGCGCGGTAGGAGGCGCGTACGCGGAGATGCTACCTGGCGGTCCTCTTGACAACCGACTACGACGAGACGCGACAGACAATGTTAACGGAGGATTACTCCATAAAAAACAAGCGCAGTAATAGGAGGATTACTCCGAGAAGCGCAAAGCGCTCAACGCCCCCCCCCCCAGGGGGCTTGGAGACGCGTTGCGTCAAAATAGACGCAACAAATTTTAAAACAAATACCATTTTCCAAAGTCGTTCAACTTAATTTTACACAGAAAATAAGGTAAAATCCAGTACAACTTAAGCACGGCGATCAACAATTTATATGTGCAAGTGTTCGATCAATCCACTAGTCGAGACGTTGGGAAGAAAATGCACGACCACCCTACTGACTTCTCCGCATCAGTAATAATTTCAAATTCAGATATAAAGTAAATGAAGATATGAATGCCTGATGGAATAAACATATTACAAAGCCACACACTGCATTGCTAATCAAATATTGTAAACAAATAATTTCATATTTCTGCACTTTGCCCGTAATGTTTGACGGAAACATGTAAATAAAAATAAGATTGCATTTTATGGTTATTATTTTGTAGCACCTCTAGCAAACGGCAGGTTCTGTCTGCTTGTCAGTAAGTCAAAAGTCGTATTCTAGGACTAAAAAAGTTCCATCTGCAAAAATACATTTAAAATTACGGTATTTCCAAGGCATATTTTTCTCTCAAATTAACTGTAGAGAAAGATCCTCATATTAAGGGTAAATTGCTTGAAACTCACAAAGTTACATTAACATTTAGTCACTTAAATCAAAGACTCAATATAAAATACCTCTCTTGTAATATTTGTAGCAGTACGATTAGAATCCTTTTAGTAAACGTTGCGATATACTTCCAGTACGTACCACCAGTTCAGTATCCCTCAAAGTGTTTGTTGTCTTGGTAGCTTCGGGGTTAGAGCAGCTGCGCGTAAACCAGAGGGCCCGCGTTCGAATCTCGGCTGGAGTGAACTAACTTAATTATCCCAGTAATATGAAGCGAACAATAGTTTCTTATTCTCAGCATAAGAAAAGAAATTCTCAATCTCAGGAGTAAGTATTTTGAGCTGCATGAAACGCGAACGCTGAGCACTCCATTTCTCATCGAAGAACGAAACGAAAGAGCTCATCCCAATCTCAAAATGCAGGTTTGAGCTTATAGTTAGACATTTGCAATGTGGAATCACACTGCTTAGCTGAAAATTGTAACTAGAGCAAATATTCGCGCATGATCTCTCGCGTAAAAAGAAAACTGCATTATTCGGAACACGTTTATTTTAAAATGTGTAGTAAATTAACTGAGGCAAAGTGTTCACTGGTCAATGCTCAAATTAAATATAGCATTATTAAAAGAGCATCCCTATTCTGAGAAACAAACTCCATGCGCGATGCATATGTATGCCCCAAAGGATTTCGCTAAACCTTTTTTCACAAGAGCAAATACAGATTGGTTCGCGTGCTCGTTGGCCCGCTCACCAACACGGCGCGTCCCGACAAGTTCATTTCACGGCTTGCCTCCTTTGGCGCGACGCGACGCGGGGCGGATGCGGAGGCGAAAGGGGCGACAGAGACGGAGGGGGAGTAGGAGAGTGACGATCCAGGGGAGGAGGCATTCGAGGTGGAGTCGGAAGTGGTGAAGAGGCGGAGATGGAGGCGAAGGCGGGGGCGGAGGCGGGGTTTGTAGTAGGGATGTGCCCTTAACAGCTAAACTGTTATTTCTTAACCGTTAACGTTTCGTAACTGTTCCGCGAAATAACAGTTATTTCGTTTATCCTGTTATTGGATGTTATCGTGTGCAACCTACTGGGCCTATTCCGAACTACTACAATCTTTTTTGGCAACCATTTTGTACGATAGCAACTTCACTGCAGCTAATCAATCATGATTTGCCAGTGTTCAAATTATAGATTCATTAATACATAATTTGTCATTATTACTCACCATGTGCCACAATATTTTTATATTTTATTGTATACACTACAACAAGATGTTTGTCCGTTAAATTAAGTCCGTCCAATATGTTATTATTTATGTCCCATTGCTGCTTATGTGAGATCAACTAATATTTCCCTAGGTCCAATAAAATAAAATGAGTTACGGTCAAATAACTCACATTATAATACTTGATATTCGATAGTCATGAACACTTTAGCTATAGGTAAGTAAAAACACCGTTTCTCCTCATTATTTTTGGCACTCGTCACTTCACTATGCACAAGTTGCATATTCGAAAGAATATTTGCAATCTGAACCCGAATCACTTTCATTTGAGTAATATTCTATATTCTATACACATTCGCTACACATTATATGAATTACTATTCATCCTTGGCAGTTAATCCAGTCTCGTTCATATCAGCTGCTTCTCTCTCCAAACATGTTAGGGAAAGTAGTGCAAGGAAGCGCCGTAAGGTAGCTGCACAAGCTTTACGGTGCTACCAATGTTATTCGTTTTGCGTGGTTTAACTCTTAGCAGTCGGCCATGTTAGGTTGCTGGTCACGGACCTGTTATTTTTCAACTGTTATTAATAACAGCTATTACGAGTTAGCTGTTTTCGTGATAACAGCTATTGAAGAAAAGCTGTTAAGCCCATCTCTAGTTTGTAGCAATGACGATGCATTGGGGATGTGGAAAAGTGATGTTTTGTGTTAGGGAACACAAGAATAGAACGAAAGAATAAGAAAGATGTTCTTGAGTGTGGACATGCAGAAGGCTAATCTATGGTTGTTAATGCATGTGTTTTAAGTAACAGTAATGGAATGCGAAGGATTTACGAATAAAAAAGTGACTTCTAATACGTATAAAAATGGATAGCACATAAGTGAACTGGCGGTGCGACTGCTGTGAGAAAGCTGGAGAATCGGGCGACGCCAGAGAGGGGATGTTGGCAGCGACGTGGGAGCTGGGACAAAGGCAGTGGTGCGAGCCCCGTTGATGGGCGTGGAGCGGGGAGAGGGAAGAGAAGGAGGTAGCAGTGGCGGGGCGAGACGGGTGCGCAGAGAGACAGCGCGGGGGTGTGGCGAGGCGGGTGCTTGGTGAGAAGGGAACAGACGAACGACAGAAACGGTAAGCCGCATGGGGAGGTCAGGTGGATGGGGAGGGCGGGGCGGGGTGGGGCTGGGTGGGGCGTGACGAGGGCAGGGGCGAGAGAGGGGGCGGGGGCGGGGCCCGCCGGTGCGGCGCCAGCGCGCTGGAGTGGCGCCAGCCCGCCCTGTTTTACGACGCGGCGCCATGTAGAAGCACCTTAATTCGCTGTACAGATAGCGGCCCCGCGCGCCCGCGTCGGGCCTGCCGCCTGAGCGGCCCGCCCCCTTCCTGCTGCGATGCACTTCGCCCCAAGGCCTGTCCGCCCATTCGCAGTTTTCCCACATGCTCACCCGCAGCCTCCCCGCAACATAAGGCCATTCCCTTTGCTACTTCTCCCCTTGAGAATTATCCCTCTTCTTTCTTCACTCGGTGTTTCTCGTATTATTCACCTTCAGCTTCACGGTATCAAGTATATTTACTTATTTGCAAAGATATACCTTGAGACAGTAGGCTTGCAACGTTTCCAATTGTCTATGTTTTTACATTAGTTTTTGTTTTATTCATTATTGAAACTTGCCGGTTACACATTTTTCTCCACTTTAATGTTATTTCTTGTATTTTTATTCGGTAGATTTTGATTTGATTGCTGCCAGTTTTAAATTTTTATTTCTTTGTTATTTAAGATCGCATCAACATCTAGGTCACCACTATTGGAGTTAACGTTTTGGTAACTATGAAGATGAAACGAAACGTTAATGATAAGGGGTGAACGGACGAGCACAAATACAACCATGCCCGAGGCGGGACTCAAACCTGCGATCCTCCGGTCCGAGATCACTGCGACACTACTGCCTTTCCGATCTCGGCCACCGGGCCGACGTAACTTACTTAATGTGTTTTCATTTCCGCTCTTCAACTTACTATTGCAATTTCTTCATGTGCTTTTCTCGTATCAATATGAAACATTATCCCCCTCTTTAATTCTTATTTGTTAGCAATTCATGTTGCCTTCAATGATTTTCATTTCTTCTTCTCCCTCAAAAAATTCTCGTTTTTCTAATCTTACTTTCTGAATCACTGTCCCATTAAAATTTCCTCGTTTTTCAGTCCTCCTCTTCTCTCATTCGCCAATATCCCTTCCGCGTATTCGTCTCTTCCGCGCTTTGTCCCCCTCCGACCTCCCTTCTGCAGCGACATGAAATGCGCCGTGCCGCCGTTCCTCAATAACGCGCACCAGCGAAAATTTAATTCACGACTGCACACTTAATTGGCTCTATTTACCGTTGGGACTCGTTCTCGGACGACGGCTGGGGAAGGAGAGGGGCCGGGAAAGGGTGGGGAAAGGGGGGGGCGTGAATCTTCGGCCTCTTGATGCAGCACACTTGCCTCTGCGACGGAAACAGCCTATTATCGCCGGTCGTATTTAATCCAGCTTCCGAACGATAACTCGACGCATAATAAAAGTGGTCGTATCGAATATCCTAAAGGTGGCGCTCAGATGGAATGAACATAAAAATCGATGGGGCGATTAACGGTGAATAAAATATTGCTAAGAAAAATAACGAATAAGCTATTTTTATTTTATATTCATGTCCTTTTATATTAATGTTTTTCAAATCTAATAAATTCACATTAGAATGTACACATTTTTTTGTTTAATCTTTTGTGCTACAAATCTCATAGAGATAGCTCTAGATATCTTTTATATATATTATGCATTTGGAATGATGGTTAAAGGAAATATTCCGTTCTACAGAATACTTTCAACAATTTGGGAGTTTGTTGCACCAGTAACGGACGGTTTTACTTATAGTGGGAGAATGTTATCATTGATAATGTAGTTATTTGAGAATACAAACGATAATCTGAACTAATTGTACGTGGTTTTATCTACGTTCTTGATTCTGTTAACCTTGACCGATTTTGAGAGTATTCATTCTTGCATACTTCCGCAACACAGTTGTTAAATAAATCAGATCATTAATTGGCTTTAAAGATTTTTAGGAACATTAATTCTTACTTTTATAAATATTTTAGTTGCAATTATCATATTGATCGTTCATATAAAACTAAATTATTTCAACAATCAAATACCGAAATAACAAATTTCGAAATATTATGTGTTAATAATGAAATCCGTAAGAATGTTTATATTTTATTACATTTTACTCAAAAAACTTTAGCATACTTTCATTTCGCATCTACTTCTATTTTCATCTTCCCTATCAATTGTTATTCCTAGTCACACATTGCGTGCCATATAACGCTCGTCCGAGAAAATCCTGACGTCCAGTTGCTCCTGCTCGACCGCAGCGAAGAACGCCCACCCCATAAACAGCCGTAAGCTGACTGCACCCGGAAGGGCGCAAGTCGAATGGTTCCGAGGGCCGGCGTCCGCCCCCTTCTAAAAGCGCCCGGCGGGTGGCACCGGAAGTGACGCTCCGGATGGGCGCCGGTGGCGCTCTCGTGCCACGAGCTCGCAACTTGCGCCAGCCTTCGCTCCTGCCCCCGCCCTTGCAGCCGCGCCCCCCTGTCCCACCGCGCCCCGCCTCCGTCTCGCTTCCACCCCACGTCCACTCGTGCCCCGGCCTCAACCCCGCCTCCACCCCCTCCTCCGCCCCCTCCTCCGCCCCCTCCTCCGCCCCCGCCTCGATCCCTGCCTCTGCCCTCGCCCCCGCTTCCACCCCCGCTTCCGCCCCCGACTCCGCCCCGTCTCAGTCCCCACCTCAGCCCCGTCTCCGCCTCCGCCTCCGCCCCCGCCTCCGCCCCCGCCTCCGCCCCCGCCTCCGCCTCCGCCTCCGCCCCCTGCCTCCGCCCCCCCGCCTTCCGCCCCCTTCGCCTCCGCCCCCGCCTCTCCGCCCCCGCCTCCGCTCCCCGCCTCCTCCGCCCCCTGCCTCCGCTCCCTGCCTTCCGCCCTCCCCGTCTCCGTAACCACCGCCCCGCCCCTCCCTCCGCCCCCCCTCGCCTTCTCCGCCCCCTGCCTCGGTCCCCGTCTCAGTCCCCACCTCAGCCCCGTCTCCGCCCCCGCCTCCGCCCCCGTCTCAGTAACCACCTCAGCCCCGCCCCCTCCTCCGCCCCCGCCTCCGCCCCTGCCTCCGCCACCCTCCGCCCCCGCCTCGATCCCTGCCTCTGCCCTCGCCCCCGCTTCCACCCCCGCTTCCGCCCCCGCCTCTGCCCCGTCTCAGTCCCCACCTCAGCCCAGCCCCCACCTCCGCCCCCACCCCCGCCTCCGCTTCCGCATCCGCCTCCGCATCCACCTCCGCATCCACCTCCGCCCCCGCCCCACCTCTGCCACCGCCCCCGCCTCCAACCCCCCGCCTCCGATCCAGCTTCCGTCCCGGCCCCTGACTCCACCCCTGCCTCCGCCTCCGCTTCCGCTTCCGACTCTCCATCCGCCTTCACCCCCCTTCCGCCTCAGTGCCCGCCTCCGCCTCCGCATCCACCCCTGCCTACGCCTCCGCTTCTGCCACCGCCACCGCCACCGCCTCCAACCCCCTACCCCGCTCCACCCCCATCCCCGCTTCTGATCTCCTGCAGCTGTCTACTCTGCGATCCCGTCTCTGTTCTCTACCCGCCCGTACTCCTGCCTCTGCCACGGTCTTCGCCCTCGCGTCACCCCTCTCCCCCCCTCCAACCTGCGTGGCCCCTCAAACCTCGCTCTGCCACCCCTGACACGCCTCGTGGCCGCGAACGAACTTCCTCCCGCTCAGAAATACCACGCCCCTTTTCGCAAAGAGAGACCTCTGGGAGTTCCTGCTTCAAGAGAAGATAACATTTCACTCAACACATCTCTCGTGTTATTTCAGTATGTTTATTGTTACCTGATATTAATGTTCACATGATTTGCAAAGCCAATTGGGTCAGAAACGGCCTGTAGATTGGGAGTTTAAGTGATGAATTTTCTTAATTTTTTTCCAGAAAATTATTGAAATTTACACGATCTAAAATCGGAAGAAGAATACCTAAGATTCATCTGCCATGCCTTGTGTGTCACGATGTAACCACGTATTTTTGGCTCACATTGAATCATCATGCAACTCTTGTTTATTTTTACACTAAATGTGCATTCTATTTTCACTCATCATGTAAGATAGTGCTCGGAAATGTCTTGTCGATCCGTAAGCGAAAATATTTTTAACTGAAGGGCGCATGATAGAATATATAAAGTCATATATTTATTTCATTTTTAATTAAATATATATGTAAACATTTCATAAAACATTCTTTTAGTTGTAACGGCCATTGACAGTGTGAAGTCAGGTTAATTATCTGTGTGGTCTGAGTGCGTCCGTGTGTTCACTACACTTCTTATTGAAGCGAAGAAAAGTAAAAAAAATATATATATATACTGATTTTCTATGTTTTCTTGTGTATAATTCTTGGTGTATTGACCATAAATTAGTAAGATTTTACAACAATACGAAGTTTTTCGTTTCGCGGATCACTCGTCATTATTGTTCCGCCACAAAGCGAACTGCCTTAACAGCAAACGCCTTGGCTGCAAGGAAGAAACAAGATCAAAACCCCTCAGAAATCCGTAACACAATGGTTCGTTCCAAACACGCAAGTACGTGATGAATTACAAATCCGAACGTAACAGACTTTATAACAAATCAAGCCCAAACATTTTTCGATCTTCTTCCATCTGCAACTTGTGCCAAGGATTTCAATCTAGGTCAAACCGGAGAGTTAGGTCTCCGAATAAAATCAAAGTTTCCAAGATACTAGTTTCGTCTCCCATAATTGAATATGATGTAAATAGATTAAACTTGTAATTACTTATATCAAAACTTTTAAAATAATCTACTGTTATCTCTCTTTATAATAGTCTATTAAAACTAAATTTCTTAGTTACCCGGCGGGAACCCGCAGTTCGGTTAAAAAACAAATGTTAATGAACTGGCAAAAATTAACTCCTCTGAAAAACATATATTGATGAACAGATAGTAAATAAATTAAAAAAAGAAATACGTAGTTGCAGAAAATCACAATGCTCAATACTGTCTCCTAGGGATGCAGCTGCGAGCGGACGACGCTGGCTGTGGCCTTGGGGGGGAGGGGAGGGTGATGAATGCATGTTAATTAAGAGGCGAGCCGGACGACTTCTCGCAGCAAGTGAAAATAAGCTTCAGCAAAAAATCGCTTTACTTTATATATAAAAGAACTTTTTTCTACGCAACGTGAGGCGACGCTGTAATAAATGGACACAGAAGTTGTCACCCCTACAGGCACGTCGGGTGCTGCTTGATATTCGCTGTACGTGGCGGACTGAAAGGTGAAATATGAACTCCGTGTGGAAACTTGACAATGAAAAACATTCGCGTGCAATTGAGTTATCCTGTTAGTTTAAGATAAAACAAAAGAATTACGTAGAAGTAAAAATGAAACAGTCGGAGAATTCGTTACCTTGGCTGATTTTCAGAAGTCGTTCACTTGTATTCGGTTGTCCTTCTATCACGGTGTTTCTGGTAGTCATAAAACCTAGTGAGAAAGTTTCTGCGTTACACAAGATAGAAAAAATGTTTTACAACTTAATTTGTGTTTAGGAAACATAAACTAGTCATTAAAGAAATTTTCTGTTTTAATAAGAAATGATAATAAGTTATTAATGACTCTTAGAGCCCACAATCCATTAATCACTTAAGCTCTGGAATAACGTGTCAACTTAGAATAATTTCATCAGTGATAAAAGAGAGAAAAACAACGTCACTTGAGGGATTTAAGTTGGATTCATAACACAATCCAAATCCTCAATATAATATTTTTACCGTTTTTATTTATTCACTACGATTGAAAAACAATATTCAAATCAAGTTCACACAATAGTGATATCTTACAACATAATATTTTAACGGATTTTCTGAACAATGTCGTTTTTAATAACTAATATGACAGTGCAGTCGTTCATCTACATTAGGGTGTCCCTTATTTTCCGGCTTCGAAATTTTTGAACGCTCACCCTCCAACTTTGTTCGCATGACCTTAAAACATGCCTATACACAATTTTGTTGAGATCGAAGGATTCTAATCCGTGCCCACTTGAGCGTGAACTCACATGACGGCCAAGTCCAAACCTACCGTCCACTGCTGAGGATATTCGAAACGACCACTTTTATATGCGTCGAGTTATCGTTCGGAAGCTAGATTAAATACGAGCGGTGATAATAGGCTGTTTCAACACCACCTACATACAGGCCGCGGCGCTCTCGCGTGACGTCACACATAGAAGGCCGAGGAAACCCGGTAGTGGGCCATTCGCTTGTGGAAAGTAGTCGTATAGCAGCGCTCCGACTCTGCGAGTGAGACTGGAATACAAACCTTTATTGTTTATTCAGACACTATACACAGGCCTAGGAGTGTTGAATCGTGTGAAAACAAGTAACTTGTTTTACTCGACAATATTTGAACTACAAATTTCAAAACATCAAATTTTAAGAATTACTTTAAAGCGCTGAATGTTTCTTTAATCTACCATCACAAGATTCGGGACTTCAGAGGAAACTAAAGAATTTTTCCATAATTTTCTGTATTTCATCAACAATTTTTTCTATCACAAAATTTGAGAAGATGAATTTATGAGGTTTTCATTGCATAGTTACTACTTCTTAGAGACAAGTGTGAAATACACCATATAACTTTATAGGCAGTTTGATCAAGGGAGAGAAGTGCATGGATGAATACAAAAATGAAAACTCATTTGAACATAAAGCACATTTATTGTCAGGAGTTCAATCAATTTTTACTGAATGGAAGTATATTACAACCACATTTAGCACATTCAATATAGATAATATTTATGCATTTTCTTCTAATCAAAAAGCTAAAATTATATGAAAAATATTGAGTGTCATTTATGGATTCCAATTGTTAAAATACATAATTCTTCAGTACAATTCATCTACCTCTATTGATTGAAAATGTGTTCATACTGACAGTAAATCATAACCAAGTGCCATAATTTGCCAATATTTTTATGCCTGTTGCCACATCACCATGAATTTCACTATTTGAAATTAATGTTTTTCAAAATAACCCTTCGTTTTCAATCCTACAAATAAAAGTTAAAACATTAATACCAACCTCCTTTCCCAGCTTTAATACATTTCGACATTTCACACATCATTAACACTTTTCATTTTTCATTTGTTTAGTACCACTTCATTTCCTCAATATTAACTAATTAAATAATATTAGTTAAAATGTTTGAAATTTTCTTTTCTTTCTAGAAGGAGCAAAATCATTTTTCTTCTTTGTATAATTATTCAGGAGTATTAGTTGATTACCTTACAATGTTCTTCAAATTTTTTTCTGCCAAGTGGCTATTTTTACAGTTAAAATCTGTCAAGAAAAAATTATCTTCTTCCACAATTCTTAGTGTTAAATTTTTAAGAACTTCTCGCTGGCTTATGCATGCTAAAAACTGTTTTTCATATTTATCTGATGTCAACTTTTGTAAGGTAATGTAATTATATAGAACCACAGTTACCACATCTGGTTGTGGGAGTAGCAGTCCACCTCTGTCTAAATTTTTAATCAGACTATAGTGTTCACTATTTGGGGCGGTGATATCCTTGTTAATGAGAAGAACTTTTACGCAATTTGCACATTGATTAATTTTCTTCAAAGAAGCTCAAGCACAATATCCTGATAAATAAGTTAAAACAGGTAAATATGATTCTGCACGTTCAAAGTCTTCCTCCCAATAATCTACATCAAAATCACCATGTTGCAAATTAGGGAATTCTGTATACACTTCATTAACACTGGATTGAAAATCTGATATTTCATAATTCACTTCACCAAAATTACTTGTGCATAATTTCAATGGTGGAAAATTCTGCATTATTATTTTAGTTTCAACTTCAAAAACTTGTCGCAATGAAATTAAATAATGATATCCAGCCATTGTCCTGTAATGTCCAAATCTAGCTTCTAGTGAATCAGTCTGTATTTTGCCTTTTAAGAAATATTTGAATTTTAATTCACGAATACAACATTTTGACAGTTCTAACAATCCATATGTCGTGTGAGTAAATGCCAAGTGCGTGTCACTTGTTAGGCCACTAGACTTTGGAGACATCTCTTTCCTTCGATCTAGCCACAACAAAAAATTCTGCAGAAACATCAGCTTTTCATCATGTTCCATTGTGATGGGGCTTTGGAATTTATTGTTCAATCAAATGCCTTTCATTACAGTTTTAACATTCAAAATTCCCCACCATTTGCACACTATATCAATAAAATTAGCAGTGGCTTTATAAAATAAAATATTATGTTGGGCTCCTAAACACTGCAGAGCCTGAACTACAAATTCATTGAATATTTGAAGGACATATTTCATGTTCTGCCTCTCGAGGGAAGTTGGTGATAGTGCCCTTTCTGATAGACGGTAGCAAATTTAACCATGTTTCCAAATTCGATTTTATGTAGCTCTTTCACTGCTGAGAAAGTGGCACTACATGGTGATGATTCACTGCTATTCACATCAAAATGTGGATACAACAGTATTTGATTGGGATCCTTCTTGTTTGTCCAATTATTTCTCACACACTTCAAGATGTGCACAGAACCAATGATGAAAAATAATGGCTGACTAGCATCTGAAGGATGTGGATACACTATGCTTAGTCTAGAAGGTGAAGCAAAATATGACATACATTTCCTGTTTATGCGATGGTTATCACTGACGATGCAAATAACTCTAAACCCAATATCTTGAAGGCCACACACAATTTTTTTTCAAATAAATGAATAACTGTTTCGCTTTAATATTTTGTACACGCAAAATATGCACAACTTCTTTCAATTGTGACAGGAGAGGCTGAATCATAAAAACATGAGCTGAAGTAGAAGCATCTCGACTATCATATGCTGTACCAACTATATTTCCGCCCTTGTAGTCTAAGAAGGGTTTCAGATAAATTTCATTAATCATTAAGGAAACTCTGCGATCTGATTCCTTCAAGGTCTTGAACTTCTCCTTAGTGTATTTCAGAATATTCTCCTTTTCTGGCTCTTGCTGTGGGTTGTTCTTATACACAGAGCATATTTTTTGAATAGTTCGTGGATGTGGAAAAATAACATACCTTGACCTCCTCAAAAATTTGTATGCATGAGGAGAAATTGAAAACAAAATACTGCAGAAAGCAGACAAATCAGCACTGTATCTGTAACTATGCTCTTCAGTGATAAATAAATTAATTTGTTCCATAATAAATTTCACTTTCTTGCAAACATCATCATCTACATCTGTTATAAGTCTGCTCAAAATAGCATTTACAGTACTGAATGAACTATGAGAATAGTCATTCTTGTTTTCATAAAAATTTTTCAGCCTCTCCAAGATATCAATTAACTCATTGAAATGACTGATAACTCTAGGGTAAGTATTATTTCCCAGCCTTTTCAATTCAGTTTCACGACTGAACACGCTGACTTCAAAATTCGACTTAATTACTACTGCTGAAGTAAATACTGGCCTAGGTAAAACACAAACTAAACCTAACAAAAGACAGTCTTCCCTTTTCAAAATTGTCCATTCTTTGCGAACATTGTCCCTTTCTAGACACTGATGAAGAACATCAAAAGATGTAAGAGCCCTCTGCATCATATTTTGATTTGGATTCTAAGCTCTCCGCTATTGCCCTTCGTAGATTTTCTGCCTTCTCTCATTTGGATCCATACGTGAAGATGATGGACCTGCTCTCAAGTAAGCTGGGCACCCTGGCAATTTAGTGGGGATGGCTCCTTCCTTGAGTCTTGGTCGTTCCAAAGTACACTGCATCTCCTTTCCAGACTTTTCATCATAACATGTGGTTGTCCAGCGAATTTTCTTTTCATCAAAGTGCAGTGCACATACCTACAAAGAAACATGAGACATCAGATAAACAAGGTAAATTTAATTTATTTTAAATGGCAAATGATAGGTCTTTTAAATCAACCACATCAGAACAAATAAATTAATCAATATTGTAGAATAAATGCAGGCCTATTCTTTCATCAAATTTTATTTAATTAATATTTTCAAACAAAACGTTTTTCCCTCATGAATTGTATTTTCCATGAATGCACATTAACTTAAATTAGAATAGTTTAAAATTTAGACAAAAGACAATAGATTCCGAACAACACAAATAATATATCAAATGCACGAACGATATTGGTTATGTCACAAACTTTCATAGAAACTAAGTTGTCAGAACTTACTTTGGTGTTTGGCGTCGGAACGAAATTATGCCGATGAATTGCAGAGATCCATTTCTTCCTCAGTGTGTCGTCTTTGGGAAATTGAAACATGGGAACATGTGGTCCATTTCCATCATAATGCCCTCTACAATTTTGTACACAGCACTTGTATACCATTGCAAAATATTCAATACACTGTTGCACTAAATGCATATAAAACAATCTTCATAGCTATGAAGCAACTGTTAATACACAGTTGTTGTTGCAAGTGCGAATCTTGATGTAACGATGCAAAAAAAGAATAAACCTTGTCGGGCACCGCAATCCTTGGTATAGACCAGAAAGCAAATGGAGGAATCACCTCAGCCTTCTAAACGTGACGTCACACACAAATATGGCCTCCAGCGCCACGGCCTTAAATGTAGGTGGTGTTGGCTGTTTCTGTCCCAGACGCAAGTGTGCTGCATCAAGAGGCCAAAGATTCACGCCCCCCTCCAACCACCCGAGGCTAACAGTGGATAATGGAAAATATTTAGGAAGTGAGCCCAAAAAAATGAGCAAAAAGTGTTTTTTGCAATATATTGGACACCCTAATCTATATATCAAAGATAATACATAGTTTTTTTCTCTACTGCGTAAGCTGCAGCAAGAAAGTACAAATTATTGTTCTCATATTTTATTTACTTCCATACTACAACGACATTGAAAACTTTTCATTTTTCTATTTTTTCTAAAGTTGTTAGGATATTGTGAAGTTGCAACATTGTGGAGAATTAACTGAACCCTTGATGTACTTGATACAGTTGTATAAATTTTTAAATCACCAAACAGGATCACTTAGCAGATCCTCTTCAAAGGATGAAACAGTGATGAACGTTTTCGGAGATATTTCTTGTTCGCCTTATCAATTATTTTTCTACTATCTAATCTCCTAGAAATAATTTAATGCTACAATCCCGTTATACTTTGTGACCATCCGTTTCCTTATGCTTCGAAAACGTGTGACATGAATCCTAAGAGAGCGAGAGAAATAAGCAGTTTGAACGCGCGCCAACGTGGAAGAATACGAAAGAATGGTAACTCAAAATTAGGTCAATAGAGATCGCCACAATATATCGTGCGAGACCGGTAGTCAGACGAAAGAAAAAGTTCTTTTTGAGGTTAGCAGCTGAACTGTGCAGACATAATGACAACGACACGCCAGGGATTCATATTGCAGCGGACTTCAGATTGGCATCTTTTATAAAACTCTTCAGGAACATAAGAAGAGGTAAATATTCCATTATAAATTAATTTGAACGTAATCTTGAGAGAAAGATAATCAGAGACGTTGTGAATTTATAATAGGAGAATGAAGGGAGAGGAGTTTTTGAACATGTGGAAGTAAATTAATAGTTGCATTCATTTCTTCTTTCCAGTTTTATTATTTGCTCTCTTAAATTTTGTGCTCGTATAAAAGAGGTTGATCTCTGGATTTAATTTAACACTCTGAATATCCAGTTGGTTATTAAATCATAATTGGAAGTCAATTAGAATTTATATGAGAGGACGAAAGAATATAA
Source organism: Teleogryllus occipitalis (assembly GCA_011170035.1). Lineage (NCBI taxonomy): Eukaryota > Metazoa > Arthropoda > Insecta > Orthoptera > Gryllidae > Teleogryllus > Teleogryllus occipitalis. Next base: position 16,728 of record BLKR01006966.1, on the reverse strand, counting down.
ACCTTGTACGAGACGGAGAACGCGTTTCTGGTGGGCAACTGTGTTCTCAACCCGAAGCTCCGACGCTTCAAGGCCTCCAACAACACCGAGGAAACTAGGGGAGAAGGCGCAGCGGACTTCCCGACGCGGCCGAGAAGAATAAAAGTAAGGTCGTGCCAAATGAACTGTTTTTATATTGAAAGGAGTAATTCATTTTAAACAGAAAGCTTATTCTGATTTTTTTTACGTAGAAAGAGGGAGAGTAACATATTTGCTATGCTAAAAGATAAAGAAAGTAAAAGTACATTTGTTTCCTATTTCTAGCACGTGAGGACAGAATCAATCTTTTCTTTTAAAAGGATTCGAAAATGTGATATTGTAAATTAGAGAATAAGAGTCTGAGTAAGAGACGAATTACAATATTAATTATTCTCTGAATTTTTAGAGAGAGAGAGAGAGAGAGAGAGTATTTCATTTTAGAGATGTGTTAATTCAGAATTACTAGCTTTGATTTTCAATTTGTTTTCTTTTGTACAAAGTAATATTTTTTAACGATTCTCAGAATTGCTGAAATTGTGTGTTTATTGAAAATTTGTGTTATAAATGAGAGTAAGAAGTTGTGTATCGAGTCATTAGTGTGTGTTGGGTTTTTTCTTCCAGTCAGTCATAGTTATTCTGTATTTGATTTTTTTGAGTGTCATTTCATGTAATTGTCACAGCAGCAATATTTCTAGAATATACTGAAATAAGTGAAAAGTGATTCTAACTCAAGTTTTTAGTAATTTGCATCCAATCCAAAACGTTCTTCACGACTCTGACCCCCCCATTCTTCTTTTTTTTATTATTTGTGTCCACACTGGGACGTCTTACTGAGCTAGCTGACCATCCGGCGAATTGTGTTCGCCACCCTCAAGACGTCTCAGGTCGGGTGCTGGCCTTACGGCTTGAAACCGACGCGTGGGTCGCAACTTCATTAGGCATTGAATCTACAAAAAATAAAATATTTTCAATTTCATTTTCCTAATATTCTTTATTACTTGCATAAGTACTATATTTGATGTATACACTTTATTATTGCTAATTTACAAAATTGTTTTTTCAGCAGAAAAAGCGTCACAATATTATTTTCTGACGAACCTAAGCATATAAAGAAGCAAAAAATACTATAAATATAATTCTGAAACCAATATTAAAATTAAAATCAAGGGGAAAATTCACAAATGAAACAATGTCTACACAAGAGACCATGAACCGTAGTATTGAATACCTGCAATATTAGAGTGTTTGGGACAATGCATATCCTGTCAAGGTAAGAATTTTTTTATGTTCTGTAAGAACATTGGGTTTCAATATAATACAAGTAAATGGCATGTACTTATGTTTTGAAATGTGTACATCAGTGACGTGCATTCTATGGAATGAAGGGAATGAGTCATTCCCCTAAGCAAAGCAGAAAAAAATCCTTTCGATATTTAAAATATTCGTTGCTTATGGCCAGAGCAAAAATTTTATTCAATCTAAGATTCTGAGCTAAGTACCAGTGGTTGAACCGTAACAATCGATGTTTTCAAAACGGTGTGTAGTTTCATCTCGTGATGTCAGCGACGCTTCGTTCTTGGAGGGGGGTAGGCGTTCGATTTCATCATGTGTCGGGGCAAGTCGGCTTCGGTTCGTGAGAGTGCGTGAATGAATTTTCGAATTCGTTCCGTTGTGATCGGCTGGTAGCTATTTCAAGTTCGAAATAATTTTGGCTTTCTGAGAGTGTTTGATACACGGGCGAACTTACATCATAATACAATGTAAGTATAAAGTTCATAATAATATCGAGAACGTTTATCTTAAGGTAAATAAAGTGTTCTAAAAAACTAATTCTTTTTGTTCCGTTCTGCAGTTCTCCTTTGCGGGAAGAGAATGCATTGGCAAACTCATTCCGCGCAGTAGTCGTGGCATCTAGCGAGGAAAGTGGAAACTAGGCAGGGAGCCAGAGGGGAGGCACGATGACATATTTAGGGGGACCCTTCTGGTCCCTCTCCTGTCAACTTTTATACGCTTCGCAACTTCCAGTTGCTGGTCAGTGACGAGAAGCGACACTGAAGGAAAAATTCTCTTGTGTTTTCGGCCTTTTTGTTGTTGTTTTGAGCAGTAGTATCGTGAGAAGTGCTGTCACTTTAATGTCATTGAGAAAATTTGGACGCAAATAAAAGGTTACGTGGCAGAGAAGAAAGAAAAATGTACGTTATCTGAGGTGCAAAAGCTCATGAATGAGGTTGTGGAGAGGACAACAGCAGAACAATGGCGCAGTGAGTTAGGTCATATAAAAAAGGTAATTTCGAAGGTATGGGAAGACGAAGGAATTGTGGAACAAAATGTTGAAGACATTATTTCTCTTCAGTATTAGAGTTCCATCCCCTCCAAACAATCATCAGAGGGAAGTGACTCTGAAATAAGTTGAGTATTTCCTTGATAACAGTAATTTGTTTGACGATTAAAACTGTGTAAATAATGTAAATTTAGTAGAAATTCTTGTGTTTGTAATGTTAGAGAACATCTCGAGGTAAATTAATGTGCTTCGCGAAGTGGCGAGCAGCATTTGACTTAGGACAAAAACTGCAGTTGTGACGACGACACATGCAGGCATCCACCCACTGTAAGTACCACTTGTCTTTCTGTCACCGCGATCGGGCGGTCCTCGCCGCTCCTTCCCTCTCCTCCCCCAGCCGCTCTAGCACGTGCTCAGCCTCCCGGCGTGGTAACACCACTCCCCACCACAGCCCCCACCCCCTGTCGCTTATTTTAATTGGACCGCAGGTACGATCAACTGTCCGGAGGATAAAACATCACTGATATTTCGAGGAATCACCGTACACAAGAATTGCAAACGTAAGTTTGGATCGTATTCGCCCTTGTTATAGTATTCGCCTATTATGGGATAAATTCTACCAGAATTGCCGCGAGAGTTGATACCTAAAATAGTACAATAATTGCATTCAGAGCAAAAACAAGAAATACAAGTTGCAGGAAAGAGAAGTACCAAAACATGAAATTTGTCCGAGGAATTTAAACAGCAAAGAATCCAGAGAATGTGAAAAGTGCAAGAAATCAGTAGAATGCACATCACATCCATTGTTTGAAAATATAGCGAAAAACATTTTTACTGAACTGTATACATACATTTTCAAATCAATATTCACCGTATATGAAAGTGTATGCTCTTATTTTCCATTTTATGAAAGAAAAACATTCTTTAATGCACTGATGGATTTTAAATTTATATTAATAATTTTAAATAAAGTACTCGATGAAATAGATTAAGAATGTAAGTCACATAAATACCGAATTATATTTGTTTATGATGTTAGAAAGCATTTACGCAACGAAATTTTCCCTGGGGTCCGTTTTCTCCCAGGCGACCAGTTACGTTCGTTTGCAAGACGCGATCTTTTCCGGGCAAATATTCACATTTTGTGAAAATTCATATCATTAACTGTTTAATGTTTTTTATACTTTGGACTTCAAAAGTGCTTCCCCAACTAAAATTGTCACCGCACGCCACTGGTGTACATGTACGCATATTTTGAACGTTTTGATATATTAATGACACAAGATTTTAATTTGTATGAAACTCTTGGTTGTAAATTTCATTTCATAGTCTTAAATAACAAACTATAAATTAAATCTTCCCACCCATCAGATCATTTCCTTTACTTTCATTTCTAGGGGAAATTTCGGAAATTACGTGCATGGATGAATGCGCATCACCGGAAAGGATAGTATGACTAAGAAGTAATATTTTGTAAAATTGCATGATCATTTGTGCATTTAAATAATTATCTACTTAAAAAATCTCGATTATGACGATCGGCTTTTGTAATGTTCTGTAATAGGATAAAAATGAGATAAACAAATAAGGTTTTTCGAATGTTCTCTCTAAAATTTCTCCTTATCGTTTGCAAATAATTTAATTTCTGTTACTTGTTTCAAAAAAGAATATGATACCAAGAATTCATCCAATTCTTTTTACCGCGAGGTATTGCCATTACCAAACACATTTTGTTTTACTTGTCTGAGGTCTCATACACATTGTGGTTTCTGCTTAACATTTGATATTTAACTTTTAACTTCTACGTCCTCTTTTTGTTGAGTTAATTGCCTGTGAAATCAATACACGAAGAATCATACATTGGATGAAAGAAATACATTAAACGGAAAAACAAAGTGGTAATCTCATCTAAACTCACACTCAGCATCATCAACTGCCAATATTGCTCTTTGGCAACAAAATTGCGAACGATTTACCTCAAATGAATCATTAAAGAAGTAAACATCAGTGATGTGAAGTCGGGAAGCCAAACCGATAATCCAAAATATCGTGCATACAAGCGCCATCGATCAGAGTTTCATGGGATGGGTAAGTAATTTCCTCACCAATAGCCAGCCAAACAGATTGAACGTCTCGAAATATCGAACGTCGTTTTTTTTATTTACACGTACAGAGGCAGGCGCAGGCGAGTCTTCATCGCGTGATACTCTTAATTAAAAAAGCCCCTGCCACCACCTCCCACCCACCAAACCTCGCCACCAACTCCACCACAACACCATCCCTTCGATCTCTCACTCAACTCGAGCACCTACAACGCCCAAGCTTTCCCAGACGAACATAGCACCCCCCCTACACACACACACACTCACACATGAGAAGCTCACTGGTCAGCGTGCTCGCTTTCCATTACCTGATCCCGGGGTCGATAACCGGTCGGGGTAGATTATAATCTGGTTGGCACACTATAGTGTGCGCTTTCTTTGCAGTGTCCCAGTATCTGTTGCTTTAAGATGATGAGAAAACACTTAGATTGAGAAGACCATAATACGCCGTAAGGTTGTGTATATACTAACCACACGTCTCTTTAACCCGTAGCCGCAAGACCGGCACGCCGCTGGTTGGCCCTGACCCCCTCATAGTTGTGTGTGAGTACAGACAGAGACGGACAACCACGCCTGCTCCTACTTATTTATCAGGCCCTCACTTCCATATTCTATTATTGATTTGCAGATGAATGGCCTTTAGTGGCGCATGAAAAGCTGAGGACATTAGCCTCGCAGGTGTAGCATGTTAAACTCCTGAGGGATCCTGTCTTTCTTCCTCGCTAGAAAGTGAGATCCAGCGCCGCTCTACACATCATCTGGCGGGGACTTCTCCTACAAGATTCTCCACTGTCGGGTTCCCGCCCCAGTTCTAAGTTCCAGAATAATCTCTTGGTATGAGTGGTAGTGTAATGCATAGAAGTGTAAATGGGAATGTGTGTAAAGGGATTGGAGGCATTAAGTATGATGAAGATCGCGCGCGGTCCGTAGCTCGGTTATGAAGGGATATACTCTTCCAGCTTTCGGCTGGTATTGATTAGAGAAACTACGGAAAACTATTGAAGAGAGGAGCCGGATTTTAGAATTGTCACTGAAACAGCGGCTGAATCCTAGCTAGGTTTTTTAACCAATGTTGCAAACCCGTCGGGTCTCAAATAGAATCTCCCGGTCAGAAACAGTGCACCGGCAACAGTTTTCCTGAACTTTAACTGTCGTTTCATGTTCCAGGATCTTTTACTAACAGCCGTACTATCGATCACTCACTCCATACCACCTACCCCACACGGCAGCCACTTGGATTTCTCCCACAATTCATTCCTTCTATCATTCTCTCCCTACCTCTTACCATTTCCGACCACTATCCAGGCAAAACCGACTCCCACATCGGCTTTGTAATTTACTGTTATCTTCGCCACCGTGAGATCCTGCACAATTGTACATTACCTCCACCTACACAACTAATGGCGAATTTTGACACAATCGCTCTCCCCCTTCACAATCAGTCTTCTTCGTAAAATCATTACCGTCCCACCAAACCATCGCCCTTTGGCGCCCGCCCGGGGGCCGGGGGCCGGGCTGGGCCGGGCCGGGCCGGCACCGCCTGGCAGCCAATCGCGTCGAGTAGCCGCGTGACGCAGCGCCTGGCGTTGCGTGTCGATGGGTTTAATCACATCAACCTCGAATTAAGTGAATGGAATGGCACTGTCAAAGTGGGAGGCGGCCGGCGCAGCGGCAGGAACGGCTGCAGCCCCACGGCCTCCTGCAATTATACAGATCGTGTAATCCTAATCGCATCGACGGTTTAATGACGCATATGACGGGTGAAGCCGATTCCACTCGCCTCCGGGTTTAAGAAGCTTTAAGTAGACGGGGCGACCCTGTTGCTGCCCCTGCCGATCGCACCCGCCGGCAGGCAGCCATCGGGGCTTACCACACCGAGTGGCTCGTAGCTCGCAATCCAGCCATACCTGCAGATTAATGAACACTGCTCCGATAGTGTAGATGAGGATTGCATTTTAAGCACTGGTGTCATTGGACTTGACGTAGAGCAGCTCTTTAGGTGAGGCGCGGCACTCTGGCTTTGGTTTCGGACAATAGAAATGGACTCGTTGGAATATATGTTGAATGATCCTCTCTCTCTCACTCTTCTCTCTCTTTCTTTCTCCTATCTTTCTATGCGACGACTTTAAAGGTACCCTCTCCCTTTCAGATAAAATCTGTCCGTTCAAAATTCTATCTTCCGTTTCCCGTGACAACTGCCACCCCTACGGCCTTAGACGGCAGGGGGAGGGGGCGTGTGACCCCGGTGACAAGATGATCGCGGGTCATATCCAAGTGGCTTCAGAACCTGCTCTGGGAAGGACTGTACGTTTAAGGGCGAGACAAAAAGGGCAATGGTAAAAAGGGCAATGTTCAAAGTAAGGGCAATGTTCAAAGTAAGGGCAATGTTCAAAGTAAGGGCAATGTTCAAAGTAAGGGCAATGTTCAAAGTAAGGGCAATGTTATAATTAACAGCCGTTCAAATCAAGAGCATTGCATGGGAAAGAGCAGTGGCCCTCCCGTGGGTTCATAAGGAGCGATAAGGGATCATATTTGTCAGCTTAACGTAGTGCGCCTGGAAGTCGAGATAGTCTGGAATTGATCGTAAGAACCGCAAAAGAATCAAACATAGCGGCTAATCTCAGTTATTTCCACGAGGAAATTATGTCGTCTGTTCGAGATGTCGAAAATTCGTCACTGTCGGAAATCGAACATACGATTTCTCAGAATGACTTGCTTGAAAAGTAGAATGCAAGTACGCTGCACACGGTGACACACCATGCGTTCAAAACTTTGGTAAATCAATCGTTTGCTTTCAGACTTCTCAATCGTAGTCTGTTAAAATCTGTGGTAAACCAATCCTTTGTCTTCCGGACTTATCATTCGATGACTGCGAATCACAAAATAGTGTCACCTTGGCAACCTAAAGCTCGTTTAATGGCCTCTGCTGTCTCCTTTAATCCTCTCAGGGGAAGTATGCGGGACATTAATCAGCCTGCTCATCACCGTTCCACCCACGAAACTTAATCATAATATTGGCGCTTTGTGTCGATAACATTGAAGTCCTTTTAGCCTCATCATTTATAACCTCTATAGAATGAACAGTTAACAATATACAGTACGTACACATCATTAATGTAAAAGTAAATTTATGAGTACTTATTCTAATAAGATTATTAAGATTTTCTGCACATTTTCCTAGAGTTGCGTTTCTTCTCAACATTTTTTAACGCCAAAAAGAAAGTCAAGAAGGGGAAACTATTGTACTTAATATTATTTTCGTAAGATTGTGTTTTGTACTTCAAAAAGGTTAAATATTTCTTTAATTGAGATGTGTAATAAGATGATTTCTACTCCATGTCCACTAGGTTTTGAGGCCCACTACAAAATTAATTATTCAATTTGTGACTTATCAGACACCCTGTAATTAGTATACATCACTAATCAAGAATAGCTTCTTAACGATATTACATATGTTTTATTATTAGTAGTGTTTTTTCCTATGCGAAAGGAGTGCAGGTAATACTTTACAGCCACAAGGAGTGTTTTCCGGACTAAACTTTAAACACATGAGACATAAAGTCGGTGGAACGATATCTAAAGTAACTAACATTTCAAAAAAATTAAAACACCGAGACAATCTCAATTTCAATTGCGCGGTTTCAAATCGACCATTCTCAACGAGTTAGGTACTGATTTGTTTCATACTCTAATCTCGACTAGACGTTTTGGGCATTATTGCCCGCTTTATTGTCACTCAGTGTTTCTAAACTTAAATATTTACACAGATTTCAGAATACACCCGAATTAATAAAATGGCTCTTTTGTTCAAATCATTCTGCTGACTATAAGACAAAGTAAAATAAATATCAGGAGGTAGGTACTCGCTAAGGATGTAACAGGAACTTTGTTGAAAATGTGAAAGAAATGAAACCAAAAACTGGAAATGTGGTGGATGGACGTAAAAGAAATAGACAATTAGTTTCTGCTGGAGGGTCTATGAAACAATAATAAAAGAAATATTAGAGTAACAGACGTGAGTTTCAGAAGGATGAAGGAACTGAAAATACAGAAGAGTAGGAGGTATTATATGCATTCATTTGTGATTTTTCGTGTGAATTAATTTTCCCAGTGGATTTGTTAGTTCTGGTTAGGCTGTCTGGCACAACCTCTGTTCTTGTCAGTACCTACTTTAAATAAATCTTAAAGATGTGATGAGCGTAGTAAATTGATTGGAAATTAGAAGCAATGAAAGAGAATAAATCAAACCAATCACTCTACAGGTGCCGATATATCATATGTATAATACAAATGTAATATATTGTTCATGTTAGGTTAGTTTAGTTAGGTTAGTTCATGTTAGGTTCATGTCACGTTAGGTTCATGTTAGATTATCATCTCACTCATTAAGTATCACAAAGGAACAAGGAAATTTCCAATGCTTAGACCATCTTCATTCAAACGTTGCTAGTGCTCACTTGGGAGTTACGCATTATCCTCTAAGTCTCACTGACTCTAACAATAAAGTCATTATAATGCATGTCAAGTACATGCACATCCTCCACTCCATCGGGCTACGCATTACGACCTTCGTGTCCGCTCCAGTGAGGTAAGGCATTCAAGGTTTTAGGAGGCTCTCCGATCCAATAAGCAGCCCTGTCGACTTCGAACTCACTGTTCGGTGTCGGTGCCGAGAGGTCGCCATTGGTCAATAGCGAGCTGGGTAAAGAACAGTTCACTCATATCTTAAGTTTCCGAAGACAGGTGTTCGTTCCGGAAGACTCATTAAGTTTGATACCTGAAGCCATACTGATCACATACAAAGGAGAAAGAAACTGGATTTACATGTCAAGCGGTATCATTAAGTGCTTTCACTGCAAGGAAGAAGGTCATATTGCCAAAATCTGTAAAAATGTAGGAGACCTTAACCTCAACCAATCGGAAGACATAATTGATAACAATGTAGCCGCTGACAACGAACAAAGAGATAAGGTTCCTAGTTACCATGAATTTCCCCCACTTGACCAAGGCAAGCCTGTTAAGAGAGCCTTATCACAGATCACAAGTATTCCCAGCAACAATTCAAGTGAACTTCAGGAAGAACAATTCAACCGTCCCCAAGGAAAAATTAACGGTTCGGCAAAACAAACTAAGAAAAAGAAAAGGAAGGTATCCAGTGAGAACACCGTTAGTAGCGTCTGCAACAAGAAAAGCATAGTGGAGCAACTAGCCCCAGCGAAAGAAAGAATAGAAGGATCCAACAATGTACTAACGTACGAGCAACTAAAAGACTTTCTGGAAAATACTTATGACTTAAGTAACCCTCTTCAAATATCTCTCAGTTACACCAAAGAGACAGGCAGGCTAATTGAAATACTTAAAGAAATATATCCATTACTGTCTGACAGAGGAATAAAATCAAGATTTACGAGAATTATGAAGAAACTTAAGGACCCAGTCCTCTCAGATTCGTCAAAGGAATCGTCTGACAACGACGAATTAACAAGCGAAGATCTTCAAATATGAAGATAAGAATTTTACAATGGAATGAGAACGGTTTTTCCACTAGATATGAATTTCTTCAGAAGATTCTAAAAGACGAGAACTATGATATACTGTGCATCCAAGAAACCAATTTCAAAAATAAGTATCATTTTAATATAAAAGGTTATCAATGTTTTTATAAAAACAGAGTGATATGTGGAAATGCCAGTGGCGGTGTTGCAATCTATGTTCATACGTCTATCAAGTGCAGTGAATGCGTTATTACAAGTGACCTAGAAGTATGTGTGATACGGCTGCATATTGGCGGTAGTAGTTTTCGTCTGTGTAACGTATACATTCCTAATGCGTTTCAGCTAGAATCTCGCCACCTAGACAACTTATATTCACAAATATCTGGCCCGGTACTGATAGTCGGCGATTTTAATAGCCACAACTTGATTTGGGGATCAACTAGAACTGATCGTAGAGGGAAAATTGTTGGTGAATTTGCGAACAATGAAGATCTTATGGTCTTGAACGATTGCAGAAAATCTACATACTTCAATGCGGGTAGCGGCAACTCATCTTGCATCGACCTAAGCATCTGCACTCCAACTTTGGCCAGATATCTAAAATGGAACGTGATGGAAGACCTTCACAACAGTGATCATTATCCTATAGCATTGTCATATGATAATTCGATTATTCCTGAGGACATCTATATGCCCAGATGCATATTTAAAAAGGCCAACTGGAAGTCGTACCAAGACATCATTGCGAGCAAAGTTCAGAACCTTAAGAAATTGAACATCGACGATTCAGTGCAAATAAACGATATTGTGAACAACTTTACAGAACTTATACTGTCGACAGCGGATGTGACTATACCCAAAACAAAAAATACTAAAAGTAAGAAGAAACTACCTTGGTGGACAAAGGAATGTGAAGAAGCGGTTAAGAATTACAAGCACTGGTTTAATGTATTTAAGAAACATAACACAAATGAAAATCAATTCAAGTTTAAATCAGCACGAGCCAGGGCAAGAAGAATCATAAAACAATCTAAAAGGAGCTGCTGGAAGGAATACATTTCATCCTTAAACAGTAAACTGAACTACACGGAGGCTTGGAAGAAAATAAACGCTATCGATGGAAAATTCAGAACAAATTACCCGAAGGCTATGTATACTCCAGACGGACAATTCATTCATGACCCGTGCGATATTGCAAATAGCTTTGGAAAGTTTTTCGCCTCCAATTCTAGTGATGCGAACCTTGCGGATAGCTTCACGAAGCATAAAGAAGAAACTGAGAGATCTCCCCTAAATCTGGAAGTAGAAGAAGATGAAATAGATGATTCCATACAACTGAATGTACCTATTACGCTCCGAGAACTAAAGGTCAATATACGTCAACTAAAAGACACAAGCGCCGGTCCCGACGGAATACCTAACATATTTATCCGGATGCTCCCTGAAGAAGCTATCAGTGTTCTTTTAGACATTTACAATTATCTATATTTGAACAATGTCTTCCCACAAAAATGGTCAGAAGCGGTTATTCTTCCAATTCACAAGCCTGGTAAGGACCAATTTTTAATAGACAGCTACAGGCCTATTGCTCTAACGTGCTGTCTGTGTAAATTACTTGAGAAGGTAGTGAACTACAGACTTAAATGGTACCTAGAAAAACATCAGCTAATATCGCCTCATCAAAGTGGGTTTCGCAAGAACCGATCTGCCTTAGACAGCATTGCAATAATTGAGAACAGCATCTACAATGGATTCGCCAATAACATGTTCACAGTGGTACTAAGCCTCGACATCGAAAAGGCATATGAGATGGTTTGGCGCCGGCGTATTATGGACATAATAACGAAACATGGAATTAAAGGAAACATAGCTAAGTTCGTGCACAACTTCGTTAAAGAACGTTACATTAATGTCAGAGTAAGAGGAGCCTTATCAGAGAGATATATGCTGACAAATGGAGTACCGCAGGGCTCTGTGCTTAGTGTGACCTTGTTTTTGTTGATAATAAATGAACTGCAGACCAAAATCAAACCTCCCGCGCTAGTAAGCATGTATGCGGATGACTGTAATATATGCATCACTGGTAAACATCTGTCTTCCATAGCAGTTACAGCGCAAAACATCTTAGACACCATCCTGCAGTTCTCCACTGAAGTTGGTCTAAAATTCTCCAAGACGAAATCCACATTCATAATTTTCTCCAGGAAACGATCCACTGAGAAGACTCTATCCCTGAATATCGGTGAACACAAGATCAAACAATGTAATGTAAATCTTAAAAGTCTTAGGCCTGACACTTGACGAAAGACTATCCTGGATACCTCATATTAAAAGCCTGAAAGTGGAATGCACGAAAAGGCTAAACTTGATGAAAATCATAAGCCATTCGGCGTGGGGGGCCGATTATACTGTGCTTAGAAGAACATATCAGGCGTTGATCAGGGCTAAAATGGATTATGGCAGCATATTCTACGATGCTGCAAATAAGAATATTAAAAGAATACTCGATCCTATCAATAACACTGGTGCCAGGCTTACATGCGGAGCATATAGAACAAGTCCGGTAATAAGCATGTTACAGGAAGCTAATTTACCACCCCTGGATAAAAGAAGAAGAAATCTAATTCTAGGATATATAATCAAAGTTACAGCTAACTGTGGCAACCCTATGAACCAAATTTACCAGCTTACATACAGACATAGGAAGAAATTATGTTTCAAAAAGAAACTACCAAAACCAATCACTGTACGGGCTATGCAAATACTAAGCACAATATCAGAAAAAATTCCCCCTCTTAAACCCATCAGTATCACTGACTATGCACCATGGACCATGCAGGACATTAAAGCTGAGGAGCTGACAAACAATCCTAAGAAGTCAAAAATTCACAACCAAGAGATAAGAGCCAGAATAGGAGAAGAAATTGCCAAATATAAGAACTACAACAAAATATACACAGATGGCTCGAAAAGTAGCAACTTGGTGGGATGTGCCGCTGTAACGTCAACAAGAGTAATATCAACCAAACTGCCCGACAAGTACTCAGTCCTGTCCAGCGAATTATATGCCATCATCACAGCACTAGACTACATTCTCGAAGACATGAACGTAAATTTTTGATAGTAACAGACTCCAAATTGGCTCTGTCGACTATTGGAAATGTCTTTTATTCAGGAAACCCGCTAGCTTTAGACATTGTTAGTATGATAAGAAACTTGAACTTTAAAGGTAAAGACATAGTTTTTGGATGGATTCCGGCTCATGTGGGTATCACGGAGAATGAGCTGGCAGACAGATCTGCAAAAGAGGCGTCACAACTTGATGAAAGAAGTAACCTTCCCATAACACCACAGGACTATCACGCCAACATCAAAAGAAAATTGCAAGAATTGGACAGACAGGAATGGAATAACAACGCCCAATGTAAATTAAGAAGTATATGTGAATACGATGACTACAATCCAGCCACATTCTTCTGCAGAGCTGACCAGGTTGTGTTAACTAGATGCAGAATAGGTCACACCAAGCTCACACATGCCCATCTGATCACAGGAAAAACAGCTGTTATGTGTAATATGTGTAATGTTTCTATGTTTGTTAATCATATATTTCTGTGCCCCAGGTTTGAGACTGACCGGACGAGACATGGTATTAAGAACGACATGTCAAGTGTACTAAAGGACAAAGATCAATGCAATCGGTTTCTCAAGTTTTTGAAAAACATAAAATTGTACGGGGATATATAAGACATGTGTATAAACTTTAATAATGTAATGTGAATGTTCCTATAAATGTCATAACTTCCCATGTACAAAAATATTCATGTTATTTTGTAGTTGTCGCTAATAACCTTTTGTAGTTGATGCGACATAAAATAAAATAAATTTTATAAAAAACAATGTTAAAGGTCACCAGCTTAACATTGCCTTTACTATTTGAATGTTTTCAACATCCCCAAAACCAACAGAAAACCCATGTTTTTACAGGTTATTATAAAACCAATTCAATAAATATAAGCATTTATTCACGTTATTATTTTTAAAACACTCAAATATCAACGATGTTATTTGATTCATGTCTTCATCGAAGATCTGAGATTAAAAAACTGATAAGCAGAGAAAATTAAAGTAATTTTGAGTGACTGATGAAGTTGAATGACCAAACGAAAAACAATGTTTCTTGCTTCATATAATGCTATCGTGTTTAACAGACATGTAATTACATGTGATACCTATATTTAAACATCCAAACTAATGAAAATTTTCAAAATTAAAATCATCAATAAAACGTTGATTCATCAGCAAGGATTATATTATTCAATACTTTTTTGAGATTCATGTGCTCCTGTGTGAATAACGTAGTAAACGTGATTCGTATGATCCAGTTTCTCAGGATAATACAAAACCTGCTAGACACATACACTAAACATAATAGTTGTCAAATAGTTATTTACGACATGAGTATCATAAGATATCTTATTACAATACGAAATTGGAGAATTATCAAACAAGACTCTTTAACCGAAATTGTTAACCAATTGAATATTGTAATATAATGTTACCATTTGAATATCATAGAAAGTAAGACGCAATTTGTCAAAATTCAAGTGAACTATAATTTTTCTTTAAATTTTACTCCTTATCCTGCGAAAGATGCGTGACAGTACTTATGTTAACAGTTCTACTGCCATGGGTTTAATTAATTAGTTTGCAGTACGCAAATTATTTTTTTGGGTTTTAAAGAGGCATGGATATACAGAGTATCGGGGAAGGAAACGTCGAGAGTTTGAAAAAAGCTGTTTAAACAATTTTAATCATACTTTGTCTAATAAACTACATATATATTTTGAATGGCTGAGCTGCAATAAACACGCAAATGTTGGTTTGAAAATATGATTTCTACGCAAAACTTTGCATTCTAGAATCACGTAAACAGACCAGAAACATGTAACATGTTTATTATTAACAATATAAATTAATATATTAGTTCAGAAAAAAATTAACCGAGAAATAAAAAAGCAGTCGAACTGTGAAAATTGGGTGCTTTTTTATTTCTAGGTTAATTTTTCTTTCTGATCAAATGTATTCATTTATTTTGTTAATCATAAACAATTTAGATATTAATGAAGTGTTTATATGCTTCTACAACGCAAATAGTTGCCTAGAAAACATATATCCAAACCAACTTTTGAATGTTTATTGCGGCTTAGCCATTTGGAATATCCGTGTAGTTTATTAGACAAAATAAGCTTAAAATTGTCTTAACAGCTATTTTTCGAAGATTCGACATTTCTTCCCGGAATATCCTGTATATAAAAGGCTTGATTTCTGTTGGTACGCGACGGAACGGCGTTCCGGTTCTTTGGAAATAATTATGAAATTATATTATATATAAATAGCTATTGCTATTATATTAATAATTAATTCGAGGCACGTTTCGGGGCCTAAGATTTTAAAAATAAAGGATATATGTATCATAATAACTCTTATGACGACACTGTTCTCAGTTACGTCAAGTTTTAATTTAGAGAATCAAAGTGAATGGTCTAAGTTTACTCACCTAAATAAAGTTTATCTTACTATACATACCATTTAGAAAGTGTTTTATGTTCAAAACAAGTGTTGCCTCAACAGCATATATTTTCACGTATTATTCGTAATTGCTATGCAATATTCAATACGGACTATGTGAACCTGCAAAAAAGACACGACAAGATTACCTCCTTTCCGATGCGAAAAGAAAGTGAAGCATTTGCAGTTTTAAAAAAAAGGGTGTTCAATTTATCTTAATACAAGATCTATTTTTAAAAAGAGATTTCATTAAACAAAAATCTCTAGCGTTCATATTGTTTTTCGACAATGTTATAATGATCAGTCGGGGCTAATATTATACAGTAGAAAATTGGGGTTAATGTATTACACTTTAAGAGTTGTTATTTATTTATGTCCAAAATTAACAAGAAAATGACAAATGATAGGAAATATATTCTATTATAATGACCATATAGCAAACACTCAGAATGTAACAATATTTGTGAGGGAAAAAATCAAAACTAAAATGCCTAATTTTCTCAGTCAAAAACCTTACCGCCGTGATATAAATCTTTTGATGTTACTTCGTTATTTTTTATGACACGATATTGTTGAAAATAGTTTATCATTAAGAAAGAATTAATATTCTTTTGTGCGTTAAAATAATGCAATAATATTAATCGTGTCATGATATATACAGCCTCAAATTTGTGGGGTTAATATGATACAACTTAAGAGGCTAATGTAATACGGGGGCGGGGCTATTTTGATACACTAAAAATTAACACGCAGACAACTGGAAGGGACTTTTTTATGTTTAATATTACATCAAAGGCGCTAAAATTCCGATTTGATGTTGATAAACTATCCAAGTGTTTATCTGAGAAAGAAAGAGCAGGCGACAATTCATATAGATTTCCTCGTTCTCCTCCCTACCCAGTACATGGTGATTCACTTATGTTTATGAATTGGCGGGAACTTCTACTGTTTCAGTGCAGTTACTGTTTTTTCTGCCTTAATAAGTGGAAGCTAGGAAGCACGTGGGGCATATCTTATGGCCAGAGGACAGTAATGAGATTAGGAACCTAACATGTTCAAGGAAAGATGTGCCATCCTGTAGCATCACTAGTTTTACGACGTTTGTAAGTTTTGTGTACGCAACTCCATAAGGTATGAAGAAATACACAATCCATAAGGTATGTTAATGATTTTAATTTTAACAACTCACAATTTTCGAAAAAAATTACAATAATTTTTTTCCTGGATGAAATTGAATTGAACCGTGAATTTTTAAAACATA